>APFE030836656.1:60078-174368 GCA_000404065.3 Pinus taeda
TTAGTGCTTATCTTAATCGTGTCTCGTGTCTCCCAACCAACTGGTCGACAGTTGGTCTTCATCATCTCTCAGGGTCTACCCCCCTTAGCCGCGGGAGACAAGCTTAAACGAAGGGATTGGGGATCAGAGTGACAGCCCCCGGTCCGAGCGTTGTCGTGCCAATCTGCGCGACAACAGGTTCCTACGTCTAAACTTAGGAAAATAAAAATATTAATGGGTATTAATAAAGATAAGGGTGAGAAGCTTCTAAGAGACGAGGATCAAGTCTGTTTTAATCGTAGTCGTTGATTAGGGACTTAATCTTAGCCGTTGATTAGGGATTTAATCTCGACTGTTGATTCGTCCACAGAAAAAGTATAAGAGAAGACATGAGGACCATTTGGATACACACTGGCAGATACTCAATATCTCAAGGAAATTGGATTCTCAAGTAGAGGAGATCGATTTCAGAGGGAGAGTTGCAAGGTGGAGGAAGAGGATGACATCAACAACAGGCAGAGATAAAGGAGGAGGTGACACAGGGACAGTGGGAGATAGCGCAGAGAGAGACACAGTCCAAAGGAGAGACACAAAGCCTAAGAAGGCTGATGCAGAGGGACACAAAGCCACTCAGAGCCACGTTGGGCCATACAGAGTGATGCAGGGGTGACGCAAAAGTGGGAGTAGGGTCTCCAAAGTGTCAAAAGGACTCAAAGGGAAAGTCTCAAGTGTTTTCTTTCAGTTTCTTTGTGACATCATTCCTTATAAAAGCAATTGTTGTTGAAGATTAATAAAGCCCTCATCTGTTCCACCGGTTTTCCCACATTGGGTTTTTCTGGGGACAAATGTCCAAAATAACTATGTTGATGTGATTGGTTCTTATGCATGTATTTTTCTCTGGGTAATTGTGTGATAATTGCAACAAAATTTATTTTAATATTTACTGAAGGGATTTCGTAAATAACTTATCGTGAAGAATAAGTAGGTGAAATAAATCAGTTGTTGTAGTAGTAGAATGTTAGTTTAGAAATTTTCACAACAAGAAGATTAGGACACTGTTAAAATTGGCAATTAGGGCCAAACTTCATGTGGGTCATCTTATTTATGGAAGCTAATATTTATGTTGGATTCCTCTTGTCGAGAGGTGTAGGATTGATCTAAGGATCATCTGATTCTGACATGTATTCATGGAAATATGAATTTATTTGTGTTATGGGACAATTCGTCAAGGTCGGCCAGCAACCAAATTGCCCCTACTTGTGCTCAATGTTTTAGTATAAAAAGAGGTGGCTTGCTAGTCATTTGCACACACACTCTTCTTGTGATCTCTTCCTCTCCACTTGTCTTTGGGTTTTGGTGGGAGGAGAGATCCTAAGAGGTTACACAACCCTAATAAGAAGAAGCCCTAGCTCTACGCTGTCATGAAGGAGGCTTTAATGAAGCTACAATAACGCAGCAAGGAGAGATCTAATTGCAAGTCTAGGAGATACTATATTCGTTGTCCTAAAAGGCTTCCTAACACTGTCCTAAAGGAAGGAATCCTAGCCACAATAAGGAAGAGTCCTAATCACAAAGATCTAGCCTTACCTAACCCTAAACGCAGTCATGAAGGTACAATGCCCTAGCCCAGGTCTAAAGGGAGTTTATGCAGCAGAGGAGACCTGTCCACGCAGCAAGAAGATGTCACCTAACCGCAGTCACTAGAAGCCTCTACGCTGCCCTAAAATGAAGGAGCTATGCAACGTAATGTAGGATCCTTTCACGATGGGCAGAGGAGCCCTTATCTACCCCTAAATGCAATCAAAAGGAATACGGCTCACGTGCCCTAACCATAGTCTTATGAGTCACAAACTAGTGCCCTAGACGTTGTCAATTCACAGTCCTTGAAGGGAAATCAATCCTCAGTTAAGGAGGATAGTTAGAAGGAATGTTAGAGGTCTATTAGAGACAGTTATGTAGAGACCTTAATGTTGTCTCTATATACCCTAACGCTGCCCTAAACACAGTCATGGTAAAGTCCTTAATGTTGTCCATAAGGAGATCCCTAACTCGTTGTTCTAGGTCGCAGTTAACAAGGGGTTCATCTACAGCAAAAGGAGGATGTACATACTGCACTGTAAAGAAAGGTGATTGTGCAGTTATAAGGTTAATTAGAAGACAGTGGTCATGATGTTGTAGATGATAAGGGTGTTAAGCATTGTTTGGGCATACTGGTGATGAGCTTGATTTGAAGGGTTGCTATAGCTAGCTGCTTTGCTAGGCTGCAAGCAGCTAAGTCTTTCCCATGACAATATTGCAGTGTACACCACAGTGATGATGAATAGTATATTAAGATGCATCATACTTGGATAGATGCAGCAAGAATAATGAATGCAGTGACTGTTGTGGGCAGCATGGTGCAGTATGGTGCAACACAATGAATGCAACATGGAGTTGCATTATGCTACCGCATGATGATGATGGCCATGGATGTATAGCAACAGCTCGATGCATTGCAGCAGCTTGTTGATGATGGGTACATCATGGTGATGAGGTACTGCTTAATGATGGAGCATCATAGTGATGAGAGTAGCTTAGTGATTGGGTGCAGCACAGTGTCAGGTGCAGCACAGTGAGACGCAACATGGTAATGGAGTCACCTTGGAGGATCAGTTGAAGCAGTATGCCTTCACCGGAGATCATATCAGCGACCTCATTATGTTGTCTTCATGGTGAAGATCTCTGCTCTTATCTTGTCAAGTCAAAGTGTTGGCTTCTAATGTATATGTATTATCTCTCTCTCTACTGAACCATTGAAGAACATAAGAAGAATTGATCAAGGGTTTCCCCACATTAGGGTTTGTCCCTGGCTAGCTCTTGGCTTGTTTTCTGTGATTTATGTTTATGTTCTATTTGCATTTCATTATCATGCTAAATGTGATTGCTAATCTCGAATTGATATTGAGCTAATATGGAAAATTGAAGTAAATTTGCTATCAGCATAGAACATACCTAAAATTAACATGGTATCAGAGTTGAGGTGAAGACAAAGCCCAAGCAAGAGTGAAAGAGCAATCACTGAAGACAGTTGGAAAGGCTCAATGGGTTCCTCATCCCTCTTCAAATTCACCAAGGGTGAAGTCAAATCAAAGAAGATCATCAGAGTGGCGCAGCGGAAGCTTCTGATGGCCTACCTAAAGATCGCTTCAATGGGAAGTCTGGATCTAAGGATGGAAGGAAAGGCAGATGCCTTGGTTGCAATAACACTGACCATTATGCAAGAGAGTGTCTGAATGGGAGGGACACATCACTTGATGATAATAACAATCATTCCAGGGACATCTTCAATGATCGGAGGAATGACAGGTAATGCAAGACCTCAAGGAAATGGCCGACTCTTCAAAGAAAGCAAGGAACTACAAACTATTTGGGAATCTGGCTTATTGATTGTAGTGCTTCAAAGCACTTCATCGGATAGAGGGAAGCTCTCTCTAATTTGGTAGAAATGGAAACAATCGTGGGGATTATACTTGGAGTCAATGCCACCTATCCCGAAAAGGGTGTAGGGAATGTTACCCCTCAATTGAATGAGGGTAACACAAGCCATTTACAACAAGTTCTTTATGTATCTGATCTCAAGAAGAACCTGGTGTCCATTTCAGCAATGGAAGTCAAAGGATTCAAGGTGGCATTCATCGATGGAAAGGTACGTGTTTGAAAATGGAATTTTCAAAGATGCTTTTATTCTTGGGTTCAGGGTTGGCAATTTGTATCAAGTTGCAGGAAGTCCATTAGTGACCATGTCAGTTAACACATCTTTTTTATAGCACCGAAGGTCTGCTTATTATGGGGCCCTACCTGATGTGAGTCAGATGGTGACAAGGATGCCTAAATTCAAGAAGAGCATGAAGGTACATGTTCGAGATGTAACGAAAGAAAATCTTACAAGGGGACCATTCCCCTCATGTAGCAAGTCCAAAGGTTTGGAACAACCCAAGGGATTTGAGATTCGTGATCATGAATCTCATTTATGTAGGTTGAAAAAATCTCTCTATGATTTAGAGCTAACACTTAGGCTTGATATGAGAGGATTGATAGCTTTTTGATGAAGCTGAGATTCACTAGTAGTGAAGCCGATCCAAACCATTGCTTGAAGGTTGTGGATAAACCTCTCACACTGGCACCTTATGAGGAAGTCCTCTTTCTAACAGGTGTAGACCCTCTCATTTACAAAAGTAAGAGGGAGTTGGATTCCGGATTTGAAATGGTAAACTACAAGCTCATGACTACCTCAATGGAGCTTAACTTTCAAAATCTATGTGGTTGTGATGTCGGACATGATTTGGCAAATGGCTCTGAGTTTCATAAACTCATTCTAGCATTGATATTCTTCATGAACTCCCATCCGGATATATGTTTCGCAGTTAGCATGTTGATCTCATATATGGTTGAGCCTCACTAGATTGGTGCCAAGAATCTTCTGAGATATCTTCGGGGAAAAATCTTTTATGGATTAAGATACACTGCCGAAAATGTGTGGTTGCATGATTATTTGAATGCTCATTAGGCAAGCAGTGTGGAGGATCGCAAGAGCACTTTTGGGTGCTGGTTCTCTTTGGGTTCTACTACAATATCCTGGATGAGCAGGAAGCAGAAGTCGGTTGCTTTGAGCACCGTTGAGACCAAATACATAGCTACGAGTATGGCCTCATGTGAAGCTGCCTGGTTGAGGAAGCTCTTCAATGAGCTATTTGGACACATGCTGGATACCATCGTGATCTTCTGTGACAACTAGAGGGGGATTCGATTTTTGAGAAAACCCGTATTTTATGATCGCTCCAAGCATATAGACATCAGGTACCACTTTATTTGGGATATGGTACATCGAGAAGCAATTCACATTGGGACTGATGTGCAAATCTCCGACATTCTGTCGAAGCCCTTGGGAAAGGTCAAATTTGTGACTTTTCGAGAACGACTAGGAGTCATGGAGAGACTCTTTACTAAGGGTCATGTATGATATGGACATTGAGCTCTGGGGTCTTGGGGGTACATCTTGGAGCGATGAAAAACCATAGGGTGAGTGGTTCAGCCTTCCTCTAGTGGTTTGCTATGTAGGCAAGACGAGTGGTTCATCCTTCTCCTGCTGAGAAACAGTCATAGGGTGAGTGGTTCAGCCTTGCCCTAGTGATTTGTTGTGTACAGGGTGAGTGGTTCAGCCTTCCCCTGGGATACGATGCGTGGTTCAGCCTTCCCCTGCTGAGACATTCTACCCATACAGTCTGGGACTCATGGGAAGTACCTCTCATCTGGCCACTGAGCAGGGAAATAAGGATAGGGACCATAGTAGCACCGATGGACACATCGTGTTACTACAGTACTCCCTATGCTAGGATGATACTGATCTGGGATCAATTGGAACTGACTTCGGGTCAGTAAGAGTGATATAACTCAGTCTCTTTTGGAAATGATTTCGGATCAGTAAGATTGGTATGATACACTCTTTATTTGGAACTGATTTCGGATCAGTAAGAGTGGTATGCCACACTCTCTTCATTGGGACTAAGTTCAGGTCAGTAAGATGGTATGAGACACTCTCTGTTATATGGGATTGACTTCGGGTCAATAGAATATGGTATGATACATTCTCAATCACTTCTTCTTCTTCATAGTTCAGGGCATTGGTGGCAAAGATAGTACAGTCTGGCAGATGGATTAGCAAATGGAGTTCTCCCTAGTTGAGAGGGAGTGTTAAAATTGGCAACTAGGTCCAAACTCCACATGGGTCATCTTATTTATGGAAACTTATATTTTTGTTGGATTCCTCTTGTCGAGAGGTGTAGGATTGATCTAAGGATCATCCGATTCCGACATGTATTTATGGAAATATCAATTTACTTGTGTTATGGGACAATTCGTCAAGGGCGGCCAGCAACCAAATTGCCCCCACTTGTGCTCAACGTTTTAGTATAAAAAGAGGTGGCTTGCTAGCCATTTGCACACACACTCTTCTCATGATCTCTTCCTCTCCACTTGTCTTAGGGTTTTGGTGGGAGGAGAGATCCTAAGAGACTACACAGCCCTAATAAGAATAAGCTCTAGCTCTACATTGTCATGAAGGAGGCTTTAATGAAGCTACAATAAAGCAGCAAGGAGAGATCTAATCATAGGTCTAGGAGAGACCCTATTCGCTGTCTTAAAAGGCTTCCTAACACTATCCTAAAGGAAGGAATCCTAGCTACAATAAGGAAGAGTCATAATCACAAAGATCTAGCCTTACCTAACCCTAAACGCAGTCATGAAGGCAGAATGCCCTAGCCGCAGGTCTAAAGGGAGTTTATGCAGCAGAGGGGACCTGTCCACGCAACAAGAAGATGTCACCTAACCGCAGTCACTAGAAGCCTCTATGTTGCCCTAAAATGAAGGATCTATGCAACGTAATGTAGGATCCTTTCACGCTGGGATGAGAAGCCCTTATCTACCCCTAAACGCAGTGAAAAGGAAGACGGTTCATGCTGTTGTAACCACAGTCTTATGAGTCACAAACTGGTGCCCTAGACGTTGTCAATTCACAGTCCATGAAGGGAACTCAATCCATAGTTAAGGAGGACAATTAGAAGGAATGTTACAAGACTGTTAGAGACAATTATGTAGATACCTTAACGTTGTCTCTATATACCCTAACGCTGCCCTAAACGCAGTCATGGTAAAGTCCTTAATGTTGTTTAAGGAGATCCCTAACTCGTTGTTCTAGGCCGCAGTTAACAAAGGGGTTCATCTACAGCAAAAGGAGGATGTACATATTGTGTTGCAAGGAAAGGTGATTGTGCAGTTATAAGGCTGATTGGAAGACAGTGTTGTCATGATGTTGTAGATGATAGGTGTGTTAAGGACTGTCTGGGCATATTGATGAGGAGCTTGATTTGAAGGGTTGCTACAGCTAGCTTCTTTGCTACGCTGCAAGCCATAGCAAGTAGCTAAGTATGTCCCCTGACAGTATCGCATTTTACACCACAGTGATGATGAATAGTGTATTGAGATGCAACATACTTGGATGGATGTAGCATGAATAATGAATGCAGTGACTGTTGTGGGCAACATGGTGCAGTATGGTGCAACACAATGAATGCAGCATGGGGCAACATTATGGTACAACATGATGATGATGGGCATGGATGTATAGCAACAGCTCGATGCATTGCAACAAGCTTGATGATGGGTACATCATGGTGATGAGGTACTGCTCAATGATGGAGCAGCATAGTGATGAGAGCATCTCAGTGTTTGGGTGCAGCACATTGAGGTGCAACATGGTGATGGAGCCACCTTGGAGGATTAGTTGAGCAGTATGCCTTCACCTAAAGATCAAATTAGCCACCTCATTATGTTGTCTTCATGGTGAAGATCTCTGCTCTTATCTTGTCAAGTCAAAGTGTTGACTTCTGATGTATATGTACTATCTCCCTCTCTATCCTATGTATGTGGGCAATATAGCTCTCGTACACCTTGGTAACCTTGCTAGTTACCAAATCAAGCAAAAAGAATCTCAAAAAATAGGACTTTGGCACATAGTCTCTAATGTCTCTTATACAAACTCTGGGTTGGAGATTATTTTTTGTTGGACATTGCTTGGTAACCTTGCTAGTTACCAAATCAAGCAAAAAGAATCTCAAAAAATAGGACTTTGGCACATAGTCTCTAATATCTCTTATACAAACTCTGGGTTCGAGATTATTTTTCGTTGGACATTATTTTTAGCTTAAAGAACTCCAATACAAAGTTGGTTTTATCATACCTATCGTGACTTCTTTCTCTATTTGTTCCACGACTATAAAAATCATTCCATTTTTAATTTGTATGCAAACATTGACCTCCAATCTCTTTCATTCTGCTAGACGGCATAAGCGATTGAAACACCCGACGATGTATAAAGTCGCACAGTTGTTTGGCTACAACATCATGTTTACATCTACACAACACAAAATTAAAGTGTTTGCGATGATATAGAAAAAAGTTTTGGATTTAAATGATTTTACTGCAGACATCAAAGACGATCTCAAAGAGTTCTTTGGGAGAAAAGCATCATTGAATCTTCTTGCCATATCTCATATCAACTCCATCAATGAAAGTGCAAAGTTAAGTGAAATGTGCTTCTATAAGATTGGATCTCTATTGATGAAGGAGTCAACACTGTCAGACCACCTATGCTTGGGTTTGTGTGAGTTTGCACACAAAAGGGTGTTCCCTTTTGTGGGAAAGAACCCAAGCATTGGGATTTTGTACCCAAGGTATGGGTGTGAAATCAAGAAAAGGAATTATTATTTATTCATTGTTGCAAGTGGAGAACCCTTAGAGGAGAAAGGGCGACCTAAGGCTACGATGAAGGGTCTTGATCAAATGAAGAAATTAATTTTCCTTAAGTTAGTTGGGGTTTGTCTAGAAACTTCAAGTCGACCTCGGCTTGGGAAGACACCATTTGAGGGCAAATTACCATGACGAGAAAATTATAAGAAGGGAAATTGGGAAAATCATTTGATTATCCAACAAGTGCAATTATTTTCAAGTGAGGACTGATCCAAGGAGGCCGCATACCTCAAGAAGTCGAGCTAGATAAAGACCAAAAAAAAGGGTTTTGTGTTTGTCTTTTTGTCTCATGCTATGGTTCAAGTTCAACGAGGATGTTGTACGAGTTTGGTGAGGGTTTCAATGGGAATGTTTGTGCATCCATGTAGTGGAAGAGACTTGTGGAAAAGGGCCTAAAGTTTTGGGCTAATAGCAGTGGCACTTTTGTGATCTAGTTGCAAAGTCTTGTACCTAGAATGACGTCGTTTTGGTATGTTGTGAGGATTGGAGGAAAGTTGGAGTAATGCTGCATGCCATAGAGGACAAATGCAACAAGTACAGGGCTGGAAGAACGGTACCGCAGGTCTAAAGTAACAATAGATTGGGGTTGCAGAGATCTGTAACAAGACCTAGGATATAAGTCAAGAAAATGAATAGAATTGTGGTTGCTTGGAGGCTAAGTGGTAGCGTCCTCAAGGAGATAGATTGCTAAGTTTGGAGGGTTGTCCACTTGGTTTTGCACAACAATTTTGATACGTCGTACTTAGGGCTTCTTCCTATGCAGAGAGCCATCTTATGGTCTGTCCAAATCTCAGTGAAAGAATATCCCACGTCTATGATGAATGAAGAGGGTCGAGCCCCTAGAAAGGGCGACAGATGACTCTTTGTTGTGGGTAGAATTTTGAGATGGAAGGACAGCAACAAGGGTGATTCAGTAAAGGAAAATAGAAGAGTTATACAAAGGTTTGAACAACAATTGTAATTAGCCCTAATAAGAGGGATATAGAACGCATATTATCATTGTTATGGATTGTTGGAATAGCCCTAGATTTGGACAATTTAAGGAGACAAATTGCAGAAGAAACAATAGTCTTGGAAGCCCTAGATTAGTCATGGTGTTGACTGTGTACGAGTAATTTTGGAATCCCTTTAGAATCTATCTTATCATTGTTCGGGGGTTGTTTGGAATAGCCCTAGATCTGGACAATTTAAGGAGACAAATTGTAGAAAAAAGGACAGTCTTGGAAGTCCTAAATTAGTCATGGTGTTAACTGTGTATGGGTAATTTTGGAAGCCCTAAGGGTTGAGCTTTGAAGGATGAGAGGGCCGCCGAGAGGGCTAGATCTATTGTGACCTAGGAGTAGCATTTTGGAGCATCCACGATGTTGACAAGTGGGTAGTCTAGAAGACCTCAAGTACAATGTTCATGAAAAGAATCAATTGGTGAGCTAGATCTAGTGTGACCTAGGAGTAGCATTTTGGAGCATCCAGGACGTTGAAAAGTGGGTAGTCTAGAAGACCTCAACTACAATGTTCATGAAAGAAATCAATTGGTTGTTAGGATGCAGAGTGATGGAGCCCTAATTCAACTTATGGAGCAATATTGTTTATGAGTGGGCATATCTAGAAGACCCAACGAGCAAACTTCTTAATGGAGCTAGAAGGTTTCTAGTGGGCATATCTGTGAGACAAATTTCAGTGACACAAAAGGAGTTGTGATCATTGATAGTGGCAGCTGAAGATGCAAGTGCAGTGATCAACAAATCGGAGGCAAGAGGACCCACCAGATGTGTTCAACATACGACGACTGAAAGGGCTATAGTGCGTGTTGTCAACAAGTAGGTCAAGTGTACTTTGTTTAGGGTAGATTGGTGGTCATAGCAATTGACACCAAGCCCTAGATGTGTCCTTATATCAGGGTTGTATATAAGGGCCATGATACCTAGTACGGGAGCCCCTAAGTTGTTGTATTATATTTTGTAATATAACAAGTAGAGGGTTTAAAAAGTTAAAAAAATTCATGTGCACTAGTTGATTCACTAATGTATGTTATTTCATTGTTCAAAGTAAAAGTGTTGTCGCATTTGAGTGTCTTTGTGTTCGTGATTTTAGACTCGAACGAGATGCTTGAGTGTCGTAGAAAATCAACAAGCTTGCACTTGAATTAAGCATACACATGCCTACCCTCGCATGGCTAATATTATAGTAGCAGCAATCATGAAAAATAAGCACTAATGATGTGAACCTAAGTATAACTTTTCTATTTCTTTCATATCAAAGTTTTATGAAAAAATATTGAATCTCACAAACATGAACAAGATCATACTACCTCAAAACCATTACAAAAGGATAAATCGTTGGGCTAAAAACAAATATTTCAGTGTATTAAAGGACATTAGTATTTTGTAGGGGAAAAGTATGGCTCACCCATCCTTTGTGCCAAGTTTGTAGAATTTCTAGTATATCTTCACCACTTGACCTTCGTAGATTATACAATTGTAGTTGTTCATTACATAAAGAAAATCATTATAATTAATTATGAGAGCATAGATAACACATAATAAATTGAATAACAAACCAGTGGAGCCAGAAATTAACAAAAGATACTTTTAAGTGAAATGCATTGCATATAGGTATGTTAACTCACCTTCATTTATGAACAATAACCTCCATTTTCTCTTTCTGCTTCCTCCATTTCTTTCTCTGTGTGCTTCCTTCATTTTCTTTTCCACGCCCAACAAAGGAAACCAAGACCAAACTACAAAAAACATGAAAAAGAAGGAAAACAAAGGAAAATGAGTACAACAAACCCAACAAATGAAACCAAGACCAAACTACAAAAAATGAGCAAAAAAACTAACAAAAATAAGTAAAATAAGTACAACTTGAAGCATGGCCATGCACAAACTCAGTAAAATTACTAAAGAAATATAAATACAAAAATGAAATAAAATAATAAAAAAAATGCAAACAAGAAAAAAGAAAATTTCAAATATCCCCTTTGCACATCATCTCTCCTGCAATTTGCTCTCCTCTGTGCTCTCCTCTGCTGAAAGGAAAAAAAGTGGGTTGAATAAGGTTAAACACACAATTAGTAATGGTAAACATATTTCAAAACCAATAATTATTCATAATAGAAAACGAACCTCCCATAGAATTTGTTTTATAATGATAGACACTCTTTTGTATTCCGCTTGTTCGTGCTCATCAAAACAAACCATCTACAACAGATACAAAATAAGATGTTAGAATTGTTATATAAGTTAAATTAAAGAGTCGAATGCAATGATTAATCGAAATAAGAAAGACACATTTCTTTAAGGCTGCTATATAAAAGGGGAGAGCCCATTTTGTATTTCATTTATTCATGCTCAATTGAACAAGCCATTTGTGCTAGATATACAATAAAATATTAGATTTCTAATAGAATTTAAACTAGAGAGTTTGAAAGTATGAACATGCCAAGCAACTTGTAGGGCTTGTAGAATTGTTATGTAAGTTGAACTAAGGAGTCGAACACAATAATTAATCGTAATAAGAAACAATAATTAATCGTAATAAGAAACACACATTTCTTTAAGATTGTTCTATAAGAGGGGAGAGCCCATTTTGTATTTCATCTATTTATGCTCAATGGAACAAGCCATTTGCACTAGATATACAATAAAATATTAGATTTCTAAGAGAATTTAAACTAGAGAGTTTGTTTTATAATGATGGACACTATATTTTGTATTCCACTTGTTCATGCTCATCAAAACAAACCATCTACAACAGATACAAAATAAGATATTAGAATCGTTATATAAGTTAATCTAAAGAGTCGAACGGAATAATTAGTTGAAATAAGAAAGACACATTTATTTAAGACTGTTATATAAAAGGGGAGGGCCCATTTTGTATTTCATGTATTCATGCTCAATGGAACAAACCATTTGCACTAGATATACAATAAAATATTAGATTTCTAATAGAATTTAAACTAGAGAGTTTGAAGGCATGAACTTGCCAAGCAACTTGTAGGGCTCGCAGAATCGTTATATAAGTTAAACTAAAGAGTCAAACACAATAATTAATCATAATAAGAAACACACATTTCTTTAAAATTTTTATATAAGAGGGTAGAGCCCATTTTGTATTTCATGTATTCATGCTCAATGGGACAAGCCATTTGCACTAGATAAAAAATAAATTCTTAGATTTCTACGAGAATTTAAACTAGAGAGTTTGAGGGCATGAACTTGTCATGGAACTTGTATCGCTCAAGTTGTATGGCTCGAGTCGTCGACCCTACTAAGTTGCATGACAAGTTCATACCTTCAAACTCTCTGCTTTAAATTCTATTAGAAATCTACTATTTTATTATATATCTAGTGCAAATGGCTTGTTCCATTGAGTATGAATAAAATACAAAATGGGCTCTCCTCTTCTATATAAGAGTCTTAAAGAAAGGTGTGTTTCTTAATACGATTACTTATTGCGTTTGACTCTTTAGTTTAACTTATATAATGATTCTAATATCTTATTTTGTATCTGTTGTAGATGGCTTGTTTTGATGAGCACGAACAAGTTGAATACACAAGGGAGTGTCCATCGTTATAAAACAAACTCTAGGGGAGGTGCATTTTCTATCATGAATAATTATTGGTTTTGAAATATGTTTACCATTACTAATTGTGTGTATATTTTAACCTTATTCAACCCACTTGTTTTCTTTTCAGGAGAGGAGAACAAGAGGAGAACACATTGTAGGAGAGATGATGTCCAAAGGGGATATTTGCAATTTTTCTTTTCTTTTTTTATTTGCATGTTTTGTTTTCTAAGATTTAGCATGGCCATGCTTTGAGTTGTACTTATTTTTCTTCTTTTTTTGTTCATTTTTTGTAGTTTTGTCTTGGTTTGATTTGTTGGGGTGTTGTACTCGTTTTCCTTTATTTTCCTTTTTTTCATGTTTTTTGTAGTTTGGTCTTGGTTTCATTTGTTGGGTGTGGAAAAGGAAATGAAGGAAGCAAACAGAGAAAATGGAGGTTATTGTTCATAAATGAAGGTGATTTAACATACCTAATTGCAGTGAATTTCACTTAAAAGTATCTTTTGCTAATTTTTGGTTCCACTTGTTTGTTATTCAATTTATTAGGTGTTACCTATGCTCTCATAGTCAACTATAATGATCTTCTTTATGTAGTGAACGACTACAATTGTATAATCTACAAAGCTCAAGTGGTGAAGATACACTAGAAATTCTACAATCTTGGCACAAAGGATGGGTGAGCCATATTTTTCTCCTGCAAAATACTATTGTCCTTTAATACACTGAAATAATTGCTTTTTGCACAACCATTTATCCTTTTGTAATGGTTTCGAGGTAGTACGATCTTGTTCATGTGTGTGAGATTCAAGAATTTTTCTTAAAACTTTAATATGAAAGAAAAAGAAAAGTTATACTTAGGTTCACATCTTTAGTGCTTATTTTTCATGATTGTTTCTACTATAATATTAGCCAAGGGAGGGTAGGTATGTGTATGGTTAATTCAAGTGTAAGCTTGCTGATTTTTCCACGACACTCAAGAATCTGGTTCGAGTCTAAAATCATGAACACAAAGACACTCAAATGCGATAGCACTTCTACTTTGCACCACAAAATAACATACATCAGTGAATCAACTAGTGCACATGACAATTTTTGACTTTTTAAACCCTCTACTTGTTATATTATAAATTATAATACAACAATGTTAGGGCTCACGTGCTAGGGATCATGGCCCTTTAATACAACCTTGATATAAGGACATAACTAGGGCTTGGTGTCTGTTAGTGTCAGTCTTTGCAGCCTTTCACTCAGTCTTTGCAGCCTTTCACCAATGATCAAATATGCTCTTATAAAGTGGTCTTGGGGTGTCAAAGTCAAATTTTTGTTATTTCAGTGAGTTTTCAAGTAAAATTTGGTCACTAGGTATTAGGTCAAGGATTGTTTTCATTCCTTCCAAAGTTTTCCAAGTATTGGTCCATGTCACCATTCGGCCGAGTGTACCATCATTCAAAGAGTTGTAATCATTATTTCAGGTTCCAATGGGTCATTTTACACCTTGTTTGTGCTTACGTAAGGCTCATTTCCCTCTCATAGGGTTTTCAAGGTAATTTTTCTTGGGTGGTCAAATCATCAACAAAACTTGTGTCCTGATGCTCATATACCTTGCCCCATCGAACACTCTGCAATTTTGACCTAATTTCCTTGCCCAAACTGTTCGACTCCTCCTGATCCAGCAAAACCCCTTCAAAATCAAACCAAACCTTGTGCTACTATACCTAGCCTAATATCATTTTCTAGATCCAGTCAATTTGGCTAAGATCCTTACGGAGGGAGCCCTCTGCTGGCATAGTAGGGCTAGCTACTTGGCTAAGCGTGGTTTGTGGTTATCGTGCCATTGCCTTCCTTCAGCCTGAAGTTCACTCCAGGTGATAACAGTGTCAAGTGATATGACCACCAATCTACCCTAAACAAAATACACTTGACCTACTTGTTGACAACACGCACTATAGCCCTTTTAGTCCACGTAACTTGAACACATTTGGCGAGTCCTCTTGCCTCCCAGTTTGCTGATCACTTCACTTGCATCTTCAGCTGCCACTATCAATGATCACAACTCCTTTTATGTCGTTGAACTTTGGCTCACAGATATGCCCACTAGCAACTTTCTAGCTCAATTAAGAAGTTTGCTCCTTGGGTCTTCTAGATATGCCCTCTTGTCAACCATATGGCTCCTTTCATACCCTGAACTAGGGCTCCATAACTCTGCCTCCGAACAACGTATTAATTCCTTTCATGAACAATGTACTTGATATCTTCTAGACTACCCACTTGTCAACGTCCTAGATGCTCTAGAATACTACTCCTAATTTATGTTACCCACCATTTTGTGGGTGATATCCCTAGGAGAAAAAAAAATTCTCCAAGTTGGTCCTCAGCCGGCAACCAGCAGCCCCTTGCAGCCACCAACTAGCTCATTGTTCCATTTCTCCGCCATTTGAGCTAGCCATGTGGTCCCTCACCCATGTATCATGATTGTATGTTTGAAGGTGGGCCTCCCGAATCTAAAGGTATGCCTTGTCATTTGGTAATTGAGTAGTGTAGTTTGCTTATCATGGACACTTACGGGCATGGATTAATGGGGGGATTTGGCAGAAAGAATGGGCTAGGTTTGTGCTCTTATCCCTTAGACCCCTTTTGGATATTAACCTTAGATACTAGTCCCGTGGGATCTCTTTTACTGACCAGTTGGCTTCAGGAATGGTATTTCACAAGAAACCCTGATTTCGGTTGTGTGGTCTGGCTCCCTTATCCGCATATATTACCCCCTTGCCAATCATTATTACCCCATTTATCATTTCTCCCACCTGGGTCCACATTCCTTCACTGGGTCCACATAGGGTTAGCTCGCCCCTTCCCCTTGCCCACACCTTGGGTCAAGCCTGGAATGATGCCTCGAAGGTTGATGCAGCTAAAAAGAAAGATTAAAGCATATTTAGCCAGATTCAATAGGAAAATGTACCTCAAAATGCAAAAGATGGTCGAGACAAACACATTTAGCACATGGGCAAAAGCCAATACATGAGATCTACTCCATCATCATTGCCATCACCCTGGTTCCTACAGGTTCTATGAACCTCCTTCATCATATAGGAACCCATGGTTGTCCTAACCACTGGTGGGCAATGAACCGCCCTACCCTAAAAATGGGGTATTCACTGCTATATCCCAAACATCATGTTCTTGCCCCTTGAGCCCAGAGTAGTTAATCAAAGAAAAATCATAAAAAAGGCAAAAGGAATATAAAGATGGATGGAAAAATCAAAGTCGAGGCACCTCATGTATCACGATTGCTCCCTCTTATATGTTATAATCCCAAGTATGGGCTTCCCTTTTATTATCTACCCTTGCACCCCGGCATGTGGCCTAGAGTTGCCCCTTCTCATCCCCAACTTCATTCACCTATCTATCACATACCACCACCTTTTAAAGGATGTACCTTGAGCATATTATCCCCCTTAGATAGGATACTTGGTTAACCCCACTTAGAGTTTGGGAGACATTGGCACATCCCGAAGCCCATTATGGAAGGGTGAGTCATTATGAAGTCCCCCACCTGTGGTCCACGGTTGGTAAGCTCATTTACTCAATTTCTCTAATGACTTGTTGTACTGGAAGGCTAGGGGACGCATTGAATCTCATGCAAAATGCAGATGGTCTCCATCTTGGTTTTGGTCTCCCTATACGGGGTCCTAGTCCTCCAGAGGGCTACAATGGCACATGTAGGGTGTGTGTTGAAAACCATGGGCCTCCACAGCAATAGACAACACTACATGGATCCACTAGGATGTTCAGAGATGCTCGAGATTCACCTATTGGACGAGGAAGATGCACCTGGTTCACCTTGGCCCAACCAACCCCAAAGATGTACCATACACTTGGCAGCTGACCCAAGACTTGAAGAATGATGTGTTATCCCCTACACCATCATTAAAACCCTTGCAGACGATCTAGAAGCATCATCAACTCATTTGGAGACCCATGAGGTTATTATTGTGCCCCTGCACCCACTAGGAGCACCACACGTTTATTATTTGGAGAAAAAGGGGCCAACCCCTTGTCCATCACTTTTGAGAGGCACCTATGGACCTCACCAGGCCACTTGGAGGGCGCTATGACATGTGTTATTCATCATCTGACCTCTTAAGAGGCTTATTATTTCATTTATGAGCTAGTTTGGTGGGCTTGTCACCAAAAGTTAGGTTATTAGCACATTATTTTATTTTTGGGGCATATGTAGGCCTATGAGATTAACTCAAACTCCTAATTAGTGTATAAATACAAGTGAGATGAGTTCATTTTCTCATCATTACTTGGATTGATCATTAGCTGTTGTGAGAATTTCGCATTCTTTGGAGGAGATTTTTGGATGAATGGATGAATTTTGATGTTTGGTTAAATATTCTTTGTCTTGGAGCTTCTCTAGTTGGCAAATTTGATGTATATTCTTCTTACATGTAAGTACCTTCAAAATATTATTTTGGTTATGTAATTTTGTGGCATCATGATGCAGGTAATTTCATTATTCTAAGGCTTATTTACTACATCAATTTATGCAAGGTTTTGGAAATTAAGTTTCTAAATGGTGTTGTATCGTGATTGGGTCATGCACTGAATAAATGAATGTTCCTATGGATAACTATTTATCCTGACAAGTCATTGAATTATGCTAAACGAAGTATAAAGACCTTGAAGTTGCTTCAAACTAGCCCTAAGCCTAGCGAAGTGTCATCTAAGCCTCCTTGATAAGTTGAAATTGAGCCAAATCCTAATTTATCCATGACTCCATCTCTCTCATAGAGCAAGGAACTGGTCTTCCACTGGTGATCACTTTAAAGAATATTTTTCTTCACCTTCTCTCTTTCTTTCTATGCCTAACCTACATAGGTCACTTAGGGCATCACTTATCTCACAATCTAGCCATCCAAATGCTTTGATCTTTGGTCCACAACTGCGTTGAAGTTTGCTCTAGAGGCCCTCCAAATTTGAGGCAAATCCAACAGTGGGATCTCGTAATATTGCAATCCCTAGCTCGAACATTGTTTCTTGCCCTAGGTTTCCTTTGGCTAGTGACCTTATTGGGATTATTTCATCAAATTCAAAGGAAATTTCTCCTTTAATCCCTTTCTCCCCTTCAATTACGTTAATCACACTCTTGGTTGATAAATTCCATCCCCTTGACCTAATTCTGGGTCCACTTGGTCCCGTGTCCCACAACTTATTAAAGCAAATTTCACAAAGACCACTTGGAATCCAACTTTCCACGAGGATTTTAGGAGCTAAGAGTCTTAACAAGTCATATACTCAAACCCTAGTTCTTAGAATTCCCCTAAGCCCTTGCTTTCAAAGCAAGCAAGCCATATATCTGAGCCTCTCTTGTGAATAGGCTTCTAGGATCACCTCTCATCCTATCATTGATCCATTCATTTTCGTGGTCCTTAGTATAACAGGTCTACTCCCATTGGTGAAAGTTCGCAAAGAGTAGGGACCTTTAGTCGAGGTCCATTGTTTCACTTGACCTAGTAGTAGCCCTTCAGGATCTCCTTTTAGGACCCATGCTAGTTTGAGCGGTAACAGGCCACACTAGATCGAGCCCTCTTAGTTGCCCTTTCATCCTTCAAATCTCAAGGCTTCCAAAATTACCCATACATAGTTAACACCATGACTAATCTAGGACTTCTAAGACTACCCTTTCTTCTGCAATTTGTCTCCTTAAATTGTCCAGATCTAGGGCTATCCCAAACAACCCACCAACAATGATAAGATACATTCTAAAGGGATTCCAAAATTACCCACACACAATCAACACCATGACTAATCTAGGGCTTCCAAGGTTGCCCTTTCTTCTACAATTTGTCTCCTTAAATTGTCTAGATCTAGGGCTATTCCAAACAACCCACCAATAGTGAAAAGATGTGTTCTATATCCTCGTTCTTAGGGCTAATTACAACTGTTGTTCAAACCTTTGAACAGGCCTTCTCTTTTCCTCTACCACATCACCCTCGTTGTTGTCCTTCCATCTCAAACTTATAGCCACAACAAAGAGTCATTTGCCTGCCTTTCTAGGGTCTCGACCCTCTTCATTCATCACAGATATGGGCTATTCTTTCACTGAAATTTGGATAGACCATCGGATGGCTCGTTTCATAGGAAAAAGCCCTAACTATGGCATATCAAAACTATTGTCCAAGACCCCTTGGAGAACCCTCCAACCTTAGCAATCTATCTCCTTGAGGACGCTACCACTTAGCCTCCAAGCAACCACGATTCTGGTCATTTTCTTGACTAATATCCTAGGCTTTGCTACAAATCTCTGCGACCCCAAATCTAGGGTTACCTCATACCTGCAGTACCCTTCTTCCAACCCTGTACTTGTTGCATTGGTCCTCTAAGCATGCGGCGTTACTCCAACTTTCCTCCAATCCTCACGGCATACCAAAACAACCTTATTCTAGGTTTTTTGGCCCTTAAAAAGGCACAAGACTCTACAGCTACAGCTAGATCACAAAAGTACCACTGCAGTTAGCCTAGAACTTTCAACCCTTTTCCATAAGTCTCTTCCACTACTTGGATGCATAGACTTGCCCACAGAAATCACCAAACTCAACCAACATCCTCCTTGAACATGAACCCGAGCATGAGACAAAAAGACAAACACGAAACCCTTCTTCTTGCTCTTTATCTAGCTCGGCTTCCTAAGGTATGCAGCCTCCTTAGATCAGTCATCACTTGAGAAGAATTGCATTTGTTGAATAATCAAATGAGTTTCACAACTTCACTTCTTATAGTTTTCTCATGATGGTAGACTTTGCCTTCCAATGGTGTCTTTCCAAGCCTAGGCTGACTTCAAGTTTCTAGACTAAACCCAACTAAATTAAGGAAAAATAATTTCTTCATTTGATGAAGACCCTTCATCCCTAGGATTTTGGGTGTTCCAAAGGGGTTTATGAATTAGTTTGCTGGTCTTTGGGGTCCATTCCCCTCTCCCAAACCCTAGTATTTGATCATATTGCCCTACTAAGGCTCTGCTATTCATGGTAATGTTAAATTCTTAAAGTAAATTTACTTAAATTTTTAACATTACCATGAAATGACTCGGGATGTTTGAGAGTGGTTCCGGCCTCATTGGATTTCATATGGAGAAAGTAGAATTTCAGATTTCATTCAAAATCCAGCAGACTTATCAGTTTTTTAAGATTTCAGGATTGAGGGATTGCAATGTTTCCATTGAATTTTGTCATGTATTAGGGTATGGAACTCCTATTTAATCAAGAGCACCAATCCCTCTATGTACCTTGATGTTAGTGACATCGGTTGTCGAACTCCTTCGGGATTCACTCCCAAACCGGGAGCTTCCGAAAATGTCGCTCCCGCTCCCAAGTAACACTGAGCGGGATGATGTTGGCAACTCTAGCAGTAAACAATAGTACTGGCCACGAATTTTTGTTGTAGAGGCTATTTCTAGCTTCCTTGGTTATGTGTTTTTGTTTTGATCTTTATATCATCATCGTGTATGTATTGGACAGTGCACTAGGTGCCATTTTAATATAATGGATATATTCATGAGCCTACTTTGATCATATGTTGTCTTCTATCTATATTCTAATGTTGTGTGTTTGGAAACATGAATGAAAATCTTTAAAATTATGTGTTTTTATAAAAAATAAATATTTAATGTATTTTTTGCAATGGCCGAGTCATTGAAATCGAGTCGGCCGAGTCGATACCGAGTCGGAGTCAGAGTCGGAGTCGGAGTCTCGGCCGACTTGGAGTCCAAGTCGAAGTTTTAAAACATTGTTATTTATAGTCTTTTGGAGGGTCGCATCGGCCTCTACAGGGTTGACTTATTCTAGACAGGGCCAACTTAATGCTTGGAGGTTTCATTGACACTATGAACTCAAAAATTAAATTATTTACATGTTATATCTTTCCCAAATGGGTCATTTACACAATGACATCGTCCTTGACTCATGACAAAAACCTAGAAGCACTCAATAGGTGCTTTGACCTATTGACGAATATCTTTGACCATGAAACCCATGCATAGCAAATATTTTTCTTTTCTTCTTTTGAAGAATACATAAGAATTATATAATGACATGAGTACAAAGACTGACAAATATGAAGACCAAATGCAATGACTAGTCCAAATGAATTTTAGGTTATATGAGAGTGAGTGAGTGCCCTAGCAATAGATGCACCATTGCAATAAACATGTTAAAGGCAAAATAATGTGCAACACAAAGAAGATGTTAAATTCAAAATAATGTGCAACCCAAATAGTAAAGGAAGAACCATATGACCAACGAAAGGTCCAAGAAAGACAACATTCAAACAAGTCACATTTTCAATAACTATCTCATACAATTAGAAGTGCCATTAACCTGTGCCATTTTTTATTAAAACATAAATATTCCCCAATATCAACATTACAGCAAGGGCTAAGGAGGGACAAAATCATCACACTTAGCCTCTTCTCATTGGTAAAGACTTGTCTTTAAAGAGGCCATTTCCAACAATAACAACACTAGCTACTCAACATGAAACCCAAAATATCCAAGAGAAAATATTCAAACAGCAAGAAACATTTTCAATAACCATCTCATAGGAATTAAAGAGCCATTAACATGCGCCCTCTCTTATCCTTTGTCACCATAGTTATTTCTATTATTTTTTGAGGGGGTAAGCATATTGTTACTAAATGCAAAGGCTAGAAGGATGTTGAGGGGTGTACTGGTTGGCAGACATGTTTTGATTACAGACAAATTATTCTCAACAATATTCTACTTTTTTGTTCTAGAAATCCGGGAAATTCGCAAAGTGATGGATATTTTAAACCTATATTGTTTTAGAAGGATGTTGAGGGGTGTACTGGTTGGCAGACATGTTTTGATTACACACAAATTATTCTCAACAATATTCTACTTTTTTGTTCTAGAAATCCTTGGGAAATTCGCAAAGTGATGGATATTTTAAACCTATATTGTTTGATTCAAGGATGGAGGTGAACGGACATAAGTCAAAACTTATGTTTTTTCTCCGGATGACAATTTTTTGGCTAGGCTAGAGCCTAGAGGTCGCAGTACCCTATTCTCAAGGAAATCCAGAAGAAGGGATAAGATACCTTGGCTTTAATATCTAACCAAAAAACTATAAGAAAGCTAATTAGCACTAGTTGGTTGGTCAAGTTGGAAAAAGGATTCATTTTTGGTGCAATAAGTGGTTGTCCAAAGTAGGTAGGTTGGTATTGATCAAATCATTTCTAGAAGCTCTGCCAATTTATTAGCACCTCCTAATGTAAATACCAAAAGGCATCTTAGAAAAGATAAGGAAATTATGTTTCAATTATATTTGGAGAGGTAGTGGGGAGTATAGACGGTTGCATTTGGCCAATAGAAAAGGATTGGCCTTCCAAAAGGATGGGGAGGATAGGGCCTAAAGAATGCCCATCTTTTTGGATAGTGATTTATAGCTCAATCCTTTGGAATTTCATTTTTAAGTCCAGTTTGTGGAGAGAGATCCTCAACAAATATATTGCCCCTGACTCGATGATTGATTAGGTACAACAGGTGTTACCCACCAAAATGGATAAACCCCATAGGGGGGAACTTTTCCCCACCAACAGCCCTACACATTGTTTCATTAACGATGATATGCCAATTTTCTCCACTATCTACACCGGTCATGCACCTCTTGCCATCCGACATTCCTCTTGAGTAAAGGTGGCCTACCACTCACTAAATACTTTGACCATTTTGCAATCGAGTACTTTTACTTAATATTTTGGGCATTTTTACACAGATAAAGGGGTGATAAGGATAATTGACCAATCTTGACTGTAAACTTGTCCTCTCACCTTACCAGGGGGTTATAGTCCAATGAGACCTCTAAGGCCTTAGGATCATGGGAGGGGCACTATTGGGGAAACTTGGATTGAAGTAGTGTGTTCATTACCCTTTCGACATTAACACCTTCCATATCACATCATTTTTTTGATATCATCCCCACCCTTCGGATTAACTATCATAGGTTCATTGGGATTTGGCACTCCAATATCCACATCCTTGAGTTTGACCTCCTTGAAGGTCCACATTACCCTTTCCATATTAACACCTTCCATATCACATCATTTTTTTGATATCATCTCCACCCTTCGGATTAACTATCATAGGTTCATTGGGATTTGGCACTCCAATATCCACATCCTTGAGTTTGACCTCCTTGAAGGTCCACATCCTTGAGTTTGACCGCCTTGAAGGTTGATGCAGCTAAAAGAATGAAAAATCATAAGATGTTCATGCAACTAAAAGAATGAAAAATCATAAGATGGCCACAATAAAAGAAAAAGAAAAGTTAAAATGCAAAAGATTGTCAAGACAAAAGTTAGCATGTGGGAAAAAGCCTAACATGAGTTCTAACCTCCTCATTAGCCATCATTCGGTTCTTGAGAAATTGATGTTCCATCTCGTCATAAGGAACTCTTGGATGTCCCAACCCGATGAGCGAGAAGTTGACTCATCTTAAGGGGTAAAATAAATGATATATCGTAAAAAGCAAGCCTTGATCATTGAGCTATGCACCATTAAAAAGCATTATAAAAAAAGGCGCACTAAAGGGGTGGAAAAAGAAAGCAGAGAGGTGTAACCCATGCCTTAGTGATTGCTCCCTCCATTACATTTATACACTCGAGATGTGGACCTCTCAGTAGTTGGTCCCTTAACCATGGTTCTTGGAAATTAAGTCTTTCCCCTCCATTGCCACCTATTTTCACTGACACATTTGGATTGAAGGGTTGACCTTGGCAATGCCACCTCCAAGCACCTAATAAGGTTGATCACTTAACCACCCCTACAAAGGTAGGAAACACTTTTACGAGGACTTTGTCTAGTTAATTATATATTTGAAGGTGATCGTGATTTGAAGTATTATTATGCCCTTAACACTTAAGTATGGTAGACCTAGATGCATCTATGGTTGTGGTCTCTACTAAATAGTTGCTTTCACTTGAGTCTAAGATGGTTTTTCCAGGTGGTTCCAAAGCAATTGAGGCCTTTGATGGCACATACTCCACATGATGCCCAAGCCATAATACACTTCTGAAGAGTATGATGATCTTGTGAATGCAGTGTTGTCCTTATTTAGGAGAGCATTGGGCTCTTAGATAATTTTGGCAGTTGATGGACACCCCGGAGCACCCTCAGATGCCAGAACATTGAGCTTCTCTTGCTTAAGGATTATTGATGATGTACCAGTGCACCCAGCATGCCCCAAATTTGGCCTTGACACTACTTGATGGGCACACATTGATCGAAACTCAAAATGAGGATTGTTGCCCCCCTGGAAGATTGAGGAGGGATTGTTGCACCTAATGGAACCCCAACGCTAGAGAGAGAGTACACTATGTTGTCTACTTAGCACCAATAGCGATGACACAGGGCACCCACAACTGGCTATTGGACACATGGAGATGCTTTGAGGCTTGATTTGAGGACCCTTCCTCAAATTGAGGTTAATCATGATGCTTGGAGACTCTTTAGCCCTTCCAATGACCTTTTGGAGCATCTTGAACCCTAAAAGGGCACAATTTCATGCTTTCTAGAGGCTTACAACTCACACATGTGGGCATTTATTGGCATATTTTATTGTTGAGCTAGTGTGTTGGCTTGTAACAGAATTTTACTTTGTGTCCGCTCAAATTAAACTTGTATTAGAGTTGATAGACATCATATAAAAAGAGAATCACCATTTTTCATGTTAGGTCACTATAATACTAATGTAGCCCCTTCATTGTTTTTTTTTTGTGGATAAAGACTAAATCTATTAATAAAGGAAAAAATATTGTACAATCAAGCCTGGAAACAGGCAGAGCCAAGAGAATCAAGAACAAAGGCAACCGGAAAGGATATGCAATCCACCTCGGCTCCTAGAAGCGAAGAGAAGAGAGAAGAACATAGCAAGAAGTGACAAGAAAAACCAGAGGACAAAACAAAGCATAAGATTCTACCCAGCATGGGAGGGATCAACTATGCAGAATTTTTTCCCTTTCTTTTTACCCACTCTGATCCATTCTGGAGGGCACTGCTGAACTGGCGCTATTTGCAAACTGAGCTGGGTTGCTTGAGAGATTTCCTTGTCTGAATCCGAGGTGGAGGATTCATGATTCCTTTTCTGGGAGCTTGGCTGGACAGAAAGATCCTCAGGGTCAACTGAGGGCGGTTCCTGCGCTGTCTTGGTTTCCATTTCTTCCTCATTTATCTCCTCTTCATCCAAGCTGAAGTCAAAATCATCCATGGGGGGAGGGGTATGAGGCTTCCAACTCTTGGATTTCTGCTTCTGATTGGCTTTCTTCTTGTGGATCGGCTCTGCGGGACATGAGTTTTGAAGGTGCCCTGTGTTGTGGCAGTTTCGGCAGTGAAAGGCTGTGTTCTCGTAATCCAGGGCTTGAGTCCAATGAAAGTCTCCAATCTTGAGGTTGATCTGGTCAGGGAGACCTTTACTCATATCTATTTCTGCACAGATTCTGGCAAATGTATAGATTCCCTTTTCCCCTCTTGAGATATCTGTGTCTAGGTAGCTGCCTAGGGCATTACCAATCCCTTGGAAAACAGCAAAATGCCATAGATACGTTGGGAGGTTAGGGAGTCTGACCCAGATGGGGAGCTTGGTGATGACTGCCGTAGCTGGATCGAAATCTGGAAACCAGGGGGTGAGAAATAAGCCAGCTGAGCCCCAGAACCATGGACCTGCAGTGAGGGCTTTATTATAGTCTTCATCGAAGGCAAAAACTACAATGAAGAAGCCTTTTGAGCACAACAGAACCTTGCAATTGTTGGTCCAGTTGGAGTGGATCCATTGGTAGAGGTCTACTGTGCGAGGCCACAACCCATTGAATCTGCAAATAATGGCATGCTCAACAAACTTTTCAGCTTGATCATCCAGTGATGGATGCTTTATTTCAATGGAGGGGGCTTCCTCCAGTTTGTCCACCAAAAAAGGTTTGGGAGCCTGAACAGGTGGAGCATTCTTTTCAGGCTTCTGAGCATGGACTGCATCTTTGTAAGAGAAAGCCTTAGCTGAGGATGAAGCTCCAACAACTCCTCCTCTCAAACGAAGGGTTAAAAATATGGTGGCATCTCTTTTAATGCGGTAAGAAGAAAGGGGAAAAGATCCTCAAGTTGTTTACCTGCATGAATAAGCTGTTGAGCCGCAGAGGGAATCCCCAGTTTGATTTGCAGCTCATGCTTGAGATCCAGCACGAGATCCGTTGGATTCACCCATTGCATCAACATTTTCCCAGAAACGAGTTTGATTTGTATCTGGAACGAAGGAGAGAAGTCCGAGTTCCCCTGTTCCCTGCAGATCTGGGCGGTGAGGGGGCTTGTTTTTGAAATATTGTCAAGAAAGTCCTCCCAAAAAAATAGCTTCCAAATGCTCATTCGAGGCGGATCCAGGAAGCTAAGGGGGGTCTGAATGAGTAATGCATGAGATCTGCGATTCTTGTGGGGCAGAGGAGGTATCAATGGCGACAAAATCCGCTGAAGAGATTTCTTTCCCAGAGCCCTCGCCGAAGGAGAAGCAGAAAAAAATTCTGTTGGAGCAGGCTTTGCCAAAACGTTAGCCTTCTTGCTGTGACTGCAGAGACGCAAGGAGAAATCGGGGGGCGGAAGACTGGCCGCTTGAAAGCCTTCCTCAAGGCGAAAAAGAGCTGGGAGATCTGTTGCTGTTAAATGAGGAAACGTCCGATCAAAGGAGAATCGAAATGCTGTCCATCCGAGGCTGAGGATCGCGGCTTCATCCGCTGCCGGAGACCTCGAAGGCCAGAAGACGGCCGCTGAGAGGGAGACGACATAGTAGGAGCTAGGGTTCGAAATCGATTGAATAGGGAGGCAGTGGGTCGATTCGTTGTGATTCTTTCCCACATAAGAACCATCCCAGGGCCCTGGGGGAGCGTCGAAAACATGGAGTCCTGCGGCCAGCCGACATGCAGACCCGTAGCGGAGCAAAGCAGTAGAATCCGCGACGGCGCTGAGAGTTCCTTTGCTGAGCGGAGCGCTCTTGGATCTTCGCAACCGAGACCAGCTCAAAATCGATAGTGAAGGGGGACAGGGGATCGATTCGTTGAGAATCTTTTCCGCATCAGAACCAGACCAGGGCACAAAGGGAGCATCGAAAGCATGGAGGCTTGTGGCCTGCCGACATGCAGAATCGTAGCAGAGCAGAACAGAAGAGTCCGCGACGGCGCTGAGAGACCCACTTGAAACCCTAGCTCCGAGTTTTGCCTCCATCGCTCCTCCCCATTTTTTTTCATACATTAACATTGCATTATATTTGATTTATTTATATAGGTTAATCTTTTATTTCTTGTTATTAATAGACTAGGATTCTTCCTTTAGTATTGAAATTGAAAGTTGATTTCCTAGCACATATATGGTAGTGTACTTCATAAGTCTACGACCCTGGATTGAGATTTTGATGAAAGCAATTTAACACACAATTAAATTACTTGATAGCTACTACCAATGAAAACAAGAAACAAGGCAAGGCAAATGCTAAGATATTCACTTTTTCCATTAATGAATGAAACGAGATCATCTAAAAGAGAGAGACCTACCAAAAGCAACCTATCTTTCCCCTTTTTTCTACCTAAGCAAGGAAACTACTCAAATATAAAGAACCCTAATGTAAAGAAATTTTTTGTTTTTGCTTTTAAAAGTAAGAATGCAATAAAAGGAGATTGAAATGCTTAAGTATCAAATCTTTGATTTAGAAACAAATTCTAAAATCAAAGCAATGACCAATTAACTCAAGCGGGATACCCCTCTTTTCAAAAATTTGCATTCAAAGACAAACTTGCAAAAACCTAGAAATAACAAATCCTTTTTCTTTGCTCTGAAAAGAAAGAATAATCTTCCAAGACCTAATAAATAAGCCAACAACATCCAAAGATGGGTTATAAACTCAAAAATAAGTTATGACACTGAGAACAAGGCCTTACAAAGAAAAGAAGATGAATTTTTTCACTTTGAGGAGATATACACTAGTGTTTCTTCAACAAGTAGCATACATGGTGTTATAGCTCAAAAACCAACCCTTAAGGTCTAAGAGAAGAAAAACACTATTTATTAATACACAAAAATCACAAGGAAAAAAACGGAAAGAGACACCTTTTTTATCGCAAGAATTGGTGTATGTTGGTATAGCCAGCTTGACATGAAGACTTCCCATAAGTCTTGGCTCCTATTCCCTTCTTGAATCCTACACATACAAGAGAAAGAAAAAAATTCCCATCTCCCTATAATAATAATGTTAGTGCATGCACATTAAATCAATCATGAAATACACAATAGAGATACATGAAATATATATGGGACAAGATTTTCATTACTCTTGAATCAATAATATACTCATGTACATCAATGAGAACTCTTGCAACTCCTGCCTTGGTAAATATCCCAACCTATGTACTTACTAGTATTGTGACCTATTTGTAAAATTTTATCTTAGAGAAATTCCTCCAACATTGCGGCATGCACTCTTGTTCCTCCCGTGTGCCTTATGGAGAGATTTGCTTATATATATTTTCCTTATGATTAGCCACGTTGAACCTAGACATATTTTTACCATATCTTAGGCTATGATTAAACATGAACAAATCAATTATGACTTTATCAATATCCATTTATAAGTTTCGTTATGTATCTCCATCCTAGTGGTAGAAGGGCATTGTTAGGATTTGTTTCTCCTAAATATACTGACACGGAGCATTGCTAGGCTTATTGTTGCTCCTTTAGAACTACATAAAATTGTTGAAGGCTCAAAAACCAATTTTAAGGAGTGTTCCACTAAGAACATGTTGACACACTAACTTGGCAAGTGTTGTTCTTCTTCTCTTAGACCTTAGGGGGTGGCTTTTTAAGCCATAATAATATGCAATTGTTAAGAGAGAAAATAATGTATACATGAAAGTTTTTCTCAAGAAAGGTGCATATGTAAATCAACTATAATTAAATAACTTGAAAATAACTTAAAGATGTATTCTAAAGAGTATGAAACTAATATAAAATACTGAAAATAAATGAATTTAAGGTCTTGTCAATCAACAAGCAAGCAAAATAACCCTTGGAGAAAAGCTTCACTTAATTTTCACCAGTGAAGTAGCTAGTTCTATTGAAAGAAATATTATCCAATGGCCAGGGTTAAGGTCACACATAATGAAAGACTTATAAATAATGTGTTCAAACCAAATATAGAAATAGTGTATACATTTTTGTAACTAATTAGTTGGTTATTGGAGTAAATACATACATAACTAATGGTTCAAGGAGGTCCTACATAGGAAGTCCTTATTTTGATGTCTTATTCCAAACTCTAGTTAAGAACCTATAAAAACAAAAGAACATGCTACAAGTAAAAAAGTTACAAGAAAATATCATGACTACCTTAACCAATTGAAACCAAACAATTAGTATCATACTAACTCTTTATAATTGAATAAAATGAAATGCATTGGAAATATGTAGCTAGGGGAGGGAAATAAATGAGTTTTATGTTGATGCAAATGAATAATTATAAAATGAAAGATAATGTTTGGTTCTATTCATCAATACCAGCCAGAATCACTACCTAAGTTCCTTCTCCTATTCAACTAAAGAAATTTTCATCTCAATCCTTACGCGACACATGGAATGGAAGGGTTATTTTTCTCCTATGAAATATGGGAATAGGTATAAATTAGAGAAAATAGGGTTTCTTAAATTGGGAGTTTCCTTAAAATCTTAGGGATGATTTTTTGCAAAGTCTAACACAAGTTTTCCAACATAAGGGTTCTTTTATTCTCATCCAACCTATGCTTGCTTTTATATTACTAGATGATGATTGAGGTAGTTGTTATAGCTCAAAAATTAACCCCCTTGGGTTCACTAGTGAAGACGTAGAAATTTCTCTATGGAAGAGTTTTAAAAGCCATACTTTATGACTTTAACGCTCCCCTCACACTAGTAGGTAGAATTTCTAGCTTCAACAACACTCCAAATGGCTTGGCAAGGAAAACTAGAAGGCCAACAACACACCAGTTGCACTAAAAAAGGGAAAAAAAGTGAGAATGTGAATGGATAAGCACAAATAGGGTAAAATTTGATCACTCTATATGGATAAGGATGAAATTACCATACATAGCCAACAAAGTGTCTAGGTTAAATGTGATCACTCCTTAAAGATATCTACAAAATAATTTTCATCCATATAACAAAGGGATAAAATTATTGTATAATTAAGTGTTGTCAAAACTTAGACGTAAGGGCTTCCTTGCAATAATCCATTATGATTGTTCATATCAACAATGATTTGTTGTGAGAGGGATACCAAGGATACAAACTACAGAGGACCCATTACAATAGTATAATATAAACAATTGACGTTTCCCCCACTAAATTGATGTCTTCTTGTTTGATTTATGTATATGGATTTTATTTTGATTATGTGCTAATGCTAATAGGTACTACAAGGAGTTGGATTTGGTAAATTTATTTTCTTTGTGCAATTTTATAGTGTAGGAAGACTAGGAGCAAATATCCTTGAAGGGATTTCAAGTTGGAGGCAATAAACATCTGCTTCTCTCAATACTAGGTGCACCTTATTCCTACCCATTTATATTTCCTTTATTTTCATGTGCATGTGTGTGGATTTAATTGAGTATCAACCCTACTATCTGGAAAAGCCCTATGTATTCTTGTTGGTGTAAACAATATACTCTTGTAGATGAAATATCTCCATAAATAGAATTAGTGACTTTGTTGGAGAAGTCCTAGTGGATCCTTTTTCATATATTCTTTTTAGTGTTTAACAACATTTGTTTACTTGTGTCACTCTTGTGCAGTCATTAGGAGTCATATAACAACGTGTATTTGAAGCCCCTATGCCTAAAGACTCCAGATATAGGTTTTACCATTTCATTTCCTCTCTGAAGTTCTAACCAAATCATTGTTCATCCTAGAAACACTTTGGTTTTTCTTGTGACAAAGCATTGTTAGATCTTCATTGCTCAATTTATTTTGTGGCTGAGCATTGAGACCTCCAACCAGAGATTTTGATAACGTTTACCCTACAATTTTTTCAGTTTCCTTATATGCTTTTGTGCCTAATTGTGGTTTCCCTTTAGATCTGTATTGTTATGTCTTATTTTCTATATACAACCCTTAGATCTGCCTCAAATAGGTGGATTTGTCTTCCTTGTTAGAGTTTTGAATCCCATTGGTTTTTATTCCCAATAGATACAATAGGGGTTAGATACCTCTCTACCACCATTATCTTATAACCCTTCACCTTTTTGTTTGCTTGTGAGTGTGAGTAAAATCATAGAATACTTTCTTAGAATGCATGCTTGCTTGTTATTAGGGTTTTGGTTTTGAGTGATTTTCCTTGTGTTTCCTTTAGTTTATTTGTGTTGTTTGATTTGTTTGTGATTCTCATTTGTGTTATATGTCTGAACAATAAATGAGAGGTTTGTAAGGACTATCTTTCTACTTGCATTTGAAAATATCTAACATTCCCATAAATAGGTTTCATTGAAAGACAAGAGATTGCATGAGAATTTTATGCAAAACTTTCTTTGAACACAAGTCATCACACCATACAAGTTGCACACCATTTACCCTTGACTTGAAAACAAAACATTAAAATTATTGATAACTACAATCAATTTAACATCTTTTCTTTTCTCTAGTAGGACACCCATAGTAGCTTACAGTCTAGGACCTTGGAAGAGGTTGGTGAGGTAAACTCTCCAAGGCCACTAAAACAAACATAGAATCTTGAGCTAGGGAGAGGAAACCCATTTACAATTTCATGTTGCCTGGGAGGCCCTTCTAACAGAAGGATTAATCATGAGGTCACACTAGAGCTAGTGGATTGATCTACCCCACTTCACTTGGTCATGGTGGTGTTGGTCTATGCGTACTTGAGGGATCTCCTTAGGGAGGCTTCAAGCTCGATAACCTATTTTTGCATGTAGATCTGAATGATGATTGTTCCCCTAGGTCAAGTAGTTGTACATGGTAACCTTACTGGCCACAATATTAGGGGCCTTAAATGAGTCACGGTGAGGGGAACATCCTTAGTGTACCCATGGAAGAAGTTGATTAGTACTCACTCGATTCTGTTGAAGGTTTCCCAAACATAATTAAGGGTATTTGCACCAAGAATAAGAGCCATTAAGTAGGAGGCCAGTGTAACTATCCCAACCATATCTTCATAGTTGACTTGGGCATTGATTAACCAAGCTCCAACTATGGAAATATCCCTTTGATCTCTTGGTTTACGTGCTTTCTTGTTAGATTTGATAAGTGTGTGTTGTTTGGTTGTGTCTAGTGGCCTTAGTATATTTATTATACACCTTCATATAGATATTTTCTGCCACCGTGGAAAATTTTAGCTTGCATCATTATCATCACCTTGAGAGCCTTTCTCCCCATGAGGAGGGTATTCTTACCCGTAGACATATACTTAACCATTCCACCACCATAGGAACACCTTTTTCAAGGGTCAATTTGTGTGATACTCAAGGGATTGAATCTTTCATTCATAGAGTGGTTAACCAAAATCTTCCACCATATCCTCATTCCCCTATCACTCATACCTCATCACCCATATCTTTAGGTGGAGTTGTAGACAAGTTTGAATCTTTTCACATCCTTTCCCAAATTCCATTTCAAATAGTACCACTTCCATGAGAACCTAGTGCATCCACACCTATTGTTATTGATTGTCTCCCCAAGACTACTTATATATCTTCCTCTATGACCACAGATCTTGTCCATATTATTTCCATTAAGACCACCTTCTTGTTTTGGTAGAATATTCCTAGATCCTTTTTCCCTCCATTTACTATATCCACTATGGATACCTCCACACCATAAACCATGGCCCCTCCATTCATATTTGGCATAGGTTCTAGTTCAGCTATGATTAGCATACCTACATCATAGGTCAGAGATTCAAACTCCACATTCACATCTACATTCATGGGGCCCACTATATATTTTTCCATATAAGTAGGTAATTCATTCATACCCAATGGTGGGTTTCCATTTGGTTGGAATCATCATAACCAGTCCATGTGATTCCCTATCTCATCTTTGGGACACTTTTATTTCTAGTGGGTTCACATCTGCTTAGGGTATTCAATCGTTAGGAGGGTCTACTTTCCAAGGAACCATGCCATTTCCTTGGAATATCCAAGTAGTTAGGAACACTTTCCCTAATAACATGTTTAATCCTTGGGGTACAAACCTTTTTTGGTCAATCTTTTGGCACACCCTTTGTCATCTCGGGAGATCAACAACCTTTCAAGAATCCATTTACTTGTGGGGATATTCACCTTGGGGACATTATATTTCATGATGTTTACATGTGCACTGGATTTAACACATCTATTCAAACCACTTCCTTGATTCGAACCACCATTGAAAACCATGATATGGGTAGAGAACCTCCTCCATCTAGGTCGTAGGGGGCACCTCCCCCCCTTATGCATCCTTCAACTCACCCTTATTGGAAACCTTTGCATTGTCTGATATTTAAAAGTCAATGAATAATCCCATCAAGAATAATCCTGCATGGCCCCCAGTCCCACCTAAACTACCACCATACATACTTAATTTTGATGGTAAACTTGGTGAAGACCTTGGATCTCACTTTACCAATTACCACGTATGGTACTTGTCCAACTCTTTCATGGATGATAGCATTAGGTTGTATATTTTCTAGTTAACTCTTACCAGTGGTGCCACCAAATGGTACATTGATCTAGAAAGTGTTTCTTATGATAACTTCGTGTCTTTAGCCCAGGCCTTCGTTAACCATTATCAACTTCCTGATGGGTATGAAACTAGAACCCAACATATTAACTAACTTCCATCATGACACCTCCACCCACAATGTTTGATCATATTCATGAATGGAGAAGGAGATAAAGCTTATTCCAAATTGAGTACCCTAATGATTTGTTGCATGAGTTATTTACCAGGTCCCTCATTCCTAGGATTGTTGAAGATGTTGATAAGTTATAAATCCAAACCAAGGAACAAGCCAACATGCATGCCCATAATTTATACTTGATCTATTCTCAAGTAGGTATGCTATATGAGATCATTCCCAATGCTCCTCGGTCAACAACTGATGCATCAAATCACAAGCTTAGAACCAATGGCAATGGTGTAGTAGGGTCCATTAACTAGCTAGCCACTTAGATGGGTCAAACGAATATCTCTTCTAGTGCCCTCGCTACTAAGTATACCACTCAAACTCTTGGTTTTCTTATTCAAACCTAAGAGGTGAAACATTTTTATTCCACACCTATGAAGAATTCTCGACAACTAGGAGGTAAAAAGAAGAAAAATAAGTCTAATAAACATTTGAATATTGCACAAGGGCACCTCAAACCCAAGGGACTGTTGGGGGTGGCACAAAAGAGAAAAAGAAAATGAATAATTTCCCTTACAAGATTTGTGGGGAAGACCACCTTACTCACGAGTTTCCCCAAATGGATGAGATCCATTGTTATTTCTCACAACAACCCATTACTTGTCAAACTATTGTTTTAGCTACTCCATTTTTGGCCCAACAACAACACATGGTTGCAAAGCCTCCACCTCCTCAACAAGGGGGGATGGTAGTGGGGGGGGATTCTTATCGAAATGACTCATCATCCATGCAAAATATCTTAATGGTGGAACACCCCATAAACATCACGACTAGAGCGCATAACTATGAGAATCCTAAGAGTGGTACTTCCACATCAGAACCTATGAATCCTACTTCGCTCGATGGTCTTCTTCACTTTGATAAACTATCATTGAACACTGTGTTTCTCCTCCTAAAGCTACACTTTGTAAGACTGTGCATAATCCTAATGCAAGGGTCGATCACAACTACATTATAATCTAGGCTCTGTCCTAAGCCCTTGCTCCTATGTTTGCACTCAAAGTTTGCAAAGTTTCCCAATGCAATGCAAGGAAATCTTAACTATTATTGGTGGAGTGGATCCCTCATATTTGAATCTTATAACCTTTGATCCATCCTCATGGAAATACCATATTCCACATCATATGGCCTTCCATATAATGGTCCATGTCTTTGGACTAGGTGTTCATCAAACACACTTGGAGGAGGGGGAATCTACCTATATCATGTCATCAAAGTGTTGAAAATACCTAAGATCACTGAATTTATCTCCACCTAATCCTGCAATAAATGTCTTTGATAGGAATACCTTGCAACCTCAAAGGGTTTTTCCTGAATTACCTATCAATATTGGGGAGGAAATGATCTAAATTGACGTCGAGATCATAGATGCATTATTAGACTCTAAATTCTTTCTCAAGCGAGGATGTTTTTATGCCATAACCACTATTTTTTCATTCGTCTTCTGCATCATGGTGTTCCCCTCATCAGGGTAAAATAGTCATTATCAACTATTTGACCTTTTGCAAGCCTAACGTGTTTCCACAATAGTCGTTCAATTCCATTTGTAGGAGATTCTTCTTCTACTACTGAAAGAATTTGAGAAGGGATGTCCAAAGACTCTTCATCAATGGGCACTCTTCGCTTGATTCTTCCAAAACTATCGTATTCAACCAACATTATTAACATGACCACATCCAAAACTTACTATTATAATGGGTTTGACGATCCTTAGATAATCCCTTCTCCCACATACATTGACATGTATGGTGATTAAATGCCTTTGATCCCCACAGAATTGGCCTATCAATCTATTGACATGGTGATTGTTGAACCTGAGCCAATTTCTTCCCATGATGTTGAACTTAATTCTTACTCCTCACTCACATGGTCTATCAATATTTCAAGTTCTTATGAATTCCTTGACACTACGATGCCATATAATGAAACCATCTTGGAAACCATGATGATTTTTTTATCCACCTTGGAAGAATCTCATCACCAATCATCTTTCCTCCCTTGTTCGCAACATTTGAATAATAACTTTCACAACCTCATTTAATCACAAAATGTCAACTAGGTGCGAGATCCCATCATGACACGCGATGTGTTTTCTAAAGGAAAATTTTTGAATATTTCACCTATGATACCCATTAATATTTTCGAGAAGCTTGGGGTCATGAAAAACATGATGATTAGATTAGATTTCACTCTGAATGAGATAACTACACAACAAATCCTACGTGAAGTCCAAGGTTCTTGGCATCCTGGATTTCCCTTCTCTGCTTTGTAAATATGAATATTTTCAGTCCAAACTGATTAGTTTAATGACTTTGTTTTTCTTTTAAATAGAAAGATCATGACCAGCAACATCAAAAGGATTTCTTGAAGAAGATTTTTTCAAACTGATAAAATTTTGTATCCAGTAAACATTCAATGGCTAATTCATTCTATTAGCAGCAAATAAAGCCTTGTTTCAATCCAAAAATTAATCAAAGCATCAAATTTTAGGTAACCTGATAGGTAACATAATGCATATTAGAAAATTTTATTAAAGACAAGACTATGAATTTAGGATATATGGACTTACCTATTGTTTTTAATAAAGTTCAAAAATGAGGCCTACTCTAAATAAGCCTCATATCAAATCAATGATTGCATAATACATTCATACCTCCTATCACACTACTCCTTGAATCCTAATGTTTCCATCCCATCCGTCTGAAATACATAAATTTGAATACATCAATGGAAATATTTTATAAATTCTATGAGATTTTATCAAACAATTATGTAATTATTGCATGGATAGTCCTATTTTTATCCATGACCACCATAAAACCCTATCATTAGACACCCTTCTCAAACATTCATTCTAAATCCATTGTTAACATCCCAGTATCATCCATAACCTTCCTTGTAGCAGTTTTCTAGATGTACGTTCTGAGGTCTAAAACTTCAAACATTCACAATGGGTATTGTCATCTACCATGAGCCTAAAGGAGAAAAACTTTTGGTGGCCTATCCTAGCTGTAGGAAGCAGTTAAGAAAGGAAGGATGGTTAAATTTCTTTGAAAATTTTGAAGGGGATGATGTTGAGGTTATGAGGGAACTGGAAAGAACATTTGATGGAGTGGAAGCTAAGATAGGAGATATCATATTAAAAATCACATTCATTTTTGGTCAAAGTAATAGGACTTCCAAGAACTAGAAAAATTGTTTCAAATGCAAAAAGCTCATAGATGAATCATGGATATCTCTACTAAATAATCTCAACATGGACATTATAGCATGGAAGAATGGTATCCATGTATCAAAATTTAAAAGGCAACGGAGGAATTTTTCGTTCTTTCTTCAAAAGTTTATCACCTACGAAGGGAGCTATGGCATCATTATGTTCTATCACATTTGACTTTTGATTCATTTTCTAAAAGGGAAGGAGATAAATTTTCTTTATTATTTACTCAATAGTATTAGAAATATGTCATTCAATATAGAGACTAATTCCAGAAATATTGATAGGTCCCTCTACCATTTCGAGCTAATTAAAATCCTTGTTGAGGTGGAATTGAAATCAAGGAATGCTAATTGGAGAATTTTCTTAATCATAAAGCATTCCATTGATTAATTAGAGGAAGAAGACATTGGTCCAAAAATAAAAGGAAAAATAGGTATGGTTTCATCAAACCCTAACCCTCAAGAAGAGAAGACAAGAGAAGAATAACTGCCAGCTCAAGAGACAGAAGACAATAGACTCACCGAAACAAAGGAAATTCTAGCTCCAAAGGATTCACCGATATATGAGAATGAAGATGCAGTTGAAGTAGATGAAACCCTAAATTCACTATTAGTTGACAAAGGAGAACCATCAAAAGGGAAATGCAAAAAGAATCAACATAAAAAGGCAAATGAAGGCCAAAATAAGATCGTACCAAAAAGAAAAGTGATAAAAGCAATTAAGAAGAATCCAAAAGGAATATTAAAATGAAGAGATCTCAAGAGACAAAGGAACAAGAAGACAAAAATAAATACAGGATAATCACCAGAAGCATGACAAAAGGGAATAATGTTGTTTCACCTAAAACTTTGAATATTGTGGAGCTCAAGGAATCTGAATCATTATTAGAATTTGAAAGAAGAAACTGAGAGGTCAATAAAATTCAGCAACAAGTCTATTATTATTTTGATACTTTGGAGAAAGAGGAACACAAAGAAAAGGTAAAGGAACCTTCCCCTATTGTTTAACATACTTTCAAAAATGATAATCTAGTTCATACTATTTACAGTCCTGCACATAATGATTTTGTTCCTTATGGAGCAAGATATTTTTTTTGTTTTTTGTTTTAACATGATTGGGTAGTTGATATATTACCAAAAAAGGGCATGCAGCAAGCTCCTATTACATTTCGCTATATTGAGATAATAGCCTGAGCAGTGAGATTAGAGCACAATACTATCTCCTGTGGTTGGCTTCAAAAATTCATATTTTCTATTAACTATTCTAGAATATTGTTTGACAAATTGACCTACTAAGAAAACATATTTACATAACATAAATTCTCTAGAATTTATGGATTATATACTGAATATTCTGGGGCTACTTGACTGTTGTTGTTGTTGTCGACTGAAATCTCTCCTTCGTTGCTTGTAGTTTTGCTTTTGTAGTATTCCATTGCTTCTTCTAGATGCTTGCACTTAGCTTTCAGTGCCATGATCTCCTCGTTGTGCACTGACATATTTCTCTTCTGAAAGCTATATTCCATCCTCATTTCATTTCTTAGATCTTTGAGAGATTGTTGCAGCCAATGTATCATGATCTTGTTTCCTTTGCATGCTGGGCATGAGTCGTTCCTAGCTTCCTTTTCAATGGGATTGAACTCCATTTGATTTTTCCCTTCTTTTACTTTGTTGTTGCTGCTAGCACTTCTTTGGTCTTGTGATGCACTTCTTTGTTGATTGCTGTCTAGATTTTTGTGTAGAGTTGATCCCACCAAGCTTATGCACCTGAGAGGGAGGCTACGGATTTGAAGGGGCTGGTGATATTCAATAGGGAATGAGGAGAGCTTCTTTAGTTGCTTCATGGTGGTTTGAATTTTGGTAGTGAACGGAGGGCTGGAACTAAAAGGAGCTTGCGGATTTGGAGAGAATGGAGGGTATAGTGTGCTGCAGGAGAGACTATAAGGCGGCTTGAGGAATGACAGAGAGCAAAAAGCTAGATAACAGATCTGAGAGTAATGAGGGGATGATGTAAGATAGAGAGCCAAAGAGCATAGAGCTAGATAGGCAGAGAGCTGATGATCAAAGACAGGTCGGCAAGGAACAGAGGGCGGAGAGCCTGATAAGTATAGTGTTAGAAGAACTGAGAGCTGAGCACTCCTAATGGTCCGCGGGGTAGTCTGTGAAGAGGAGAGGATAGATAATGTGCAGAGAGCAGCTGCACCTGTTGTCCATAGAGTGGTTGCACTGAGAGAGTGCTGGGATGGGAGGATTACAGTGAAGAGACGGGGGCCAGTCACAGGGCTTGGGCAATTTAAAGCTTCAATGCAAGGACTACAAATCACAATTCGCTCACCGATCAGCTCTCTTCTTATGGAGCAAGATATTATTAGAGCATTAAAAGAAGAAATAGTTGAATTAGAAGTCTTAGAAAATCATTTAAAATAGGACAATGAAAATCTCAAAGAATAGAACCATAATATTTTTAAGCGAATGTACTATTGGCATCATAAAAGCTCAAAACTCAAGAAGATCAACAAGGCACTTCAACAAAAAATCAAGGAGTTAAAAGCAAAGATGTTAATGATAAAACCTAAGTGGTCAGTCACCATGAAGAATAAAGGAGTCAAAATTAACTTTGATAATATGATCCAATCCTCTAAAACTATCTTCTAAGCTAAAATATTGTCAAAATTTTTAAAAACTTTCCAACATGCATATGGACATGCAACACCCTAAGCGTGGGGGAATGTTGGATTGAAGAAATAGTATTTTTTTGACAACTTGTTACTTTATCTTTTCATCTATATTTCATAGAAACCCTAATAACCTACTCATTTTTTCATCATTTCCATGAATAATGTCATTTGAGCTATTCAAGACACAAAGAGGTAAAAGTATAATATATTTATGGTTTTATATGTTTTACTTTATAAAATTGGGTTAATTTGCAAAGTTGCGGAAACTGACATATTTTGTAGCCCTGATAACATTATGTAGCTACATCTATGGTTCAAATAAATTCTGAAGTGAACATGTCATCTCAAGCACATAGGAAAGTGTCAAATAGCTCCAATATGGTGTTCGATTTGTTGGGCACAAGAAAAATCTCATTGGTTGACCACAATAGAACGATCAAACACTTAGTCAACCATCATGTGGCACATGGAACAGAGGAAGATTAGATCAAGACTATTATTTGGTAGTAGATTGACTTCAGGTGAGTGCGGATAATCATCTACAAAGTTAAATATCAGTAAAGTGAATGATAACGTGTCCAAGGAATCTTCATATGATTCGTTGATTCAATAGTGAATTGTAGGAATTAGATATTCAAAAGGAAATATGATACTTAGTCATTTCTACATGTTTATATTTACAGCAATTGTTGGGCATGGAATCACCCCACAACCTGTTTTGGGGCTCAAAGCCCAAGTTTTGGTCAAATGTATTGTAAGACTCTGCAAATTGCGAGCGTAGAGTGCGAAGTATAGGTTGAGTCATAGGGTTCTCTACCCTAAGTATTGTAAAATAATGTAATGTCATGTCAGCCTACGCATGGTCCGCGAACCATGGGATTGTATAAATATAGCGAGGCTCTTAGTTGTAAACGCAACGAAAGAGGGGAATTAAGGAGATATATGAATACGAATGGTTCAAGCATAGAGTAAGAGTCTAAGTGTATTGGGTCGTAGTAGTAGGAAAAGGCTCTGCAGTTGAGTGCGTAAAGGCCTAAGTAGAGTCCGCAACTGAGTGCGCGGACCCCTGCAGCTGAGTGCACAGGGTGGTGTCAAGTCTGTAACCTTGAACGAAGAATAATAAAGAGAAGCTGATTCCAATTTCTGTACATCTGTTGTATATTGCCTTCTTTACATTTATACTATTTTGTTTGTCGCACACACTTATATGATTGTTGTATATATTGTTAATTTATCATTTGTCTTACACAAATAAGTTAAGTAATCGGGTAATAACAGGTTAAATAGTAAGGACCTTGGGTATACTACGAATTGCACCCTGAGTAAGGTTGTGCGGAGGCAGCATCGCGGGTTGTGAGGGACTAATAGGTGCACGTAGCGATGTACGCGCAGGGTAAAACTACAAACCACCAGAAGCTCATCAGACATCCCTAGGGTCTAGAAACCTAGTTCTAGCACCCTCCCATACTACTTCAGGTGAGACCTCAGTCCGCGCTCTGCGAACTGTTGCCGAAAGGGCCAGTAGTACCGAGATTTTCTTGGCTAAATCACCTCTAAACCTAGGTCAAGCACATACAAGCCAACAAATGGTTCCATTATCGGGACCGAGATATGCATAAGGGATGTCTGATGTCATGCCACTTGAATCCAACAAAGAAATAAATTGAAGAGTGGTTGGACAAGAAGATTCATGAGTTCGCAATGTAGGAAAACAGAAATCCGTGAGTAACTAAGGAACAATGGTTGGAGTGCTACTTCTATACAGAAATCCATGAAATTTTCTTTGCATCCTTTCCTTCTGAGTTGTATGAGTGGATTACGAAGCTAACAGACAGTCAGGGAAGGTGTAGGCTAGACAAACCAATCGTATGGACTCCGAAATTAGTGCGCATACTAGAAACGTCAGGAGATAATATCACACGAGTTATGGATCATTAACTCGGCCAGATTATAGGAGGATTTATCACTGAGTTCGCAGTAGACATGATCATCAGCTACAGTGAGGCAGATCGACGTTTCCTCAAAGGACTGTGAGGTAAGTATATTAAATCTTTGAACACTTGTATTAAGATGTTATTCTGTGAGAAGCAGGTTATGCGAATAAATTGATGTTTGGGATTATGCGAAGTGAGAAGATCTATTGGAGCGGAGGTAGTTAAGAATTAGAAACTAGTCCCTTAATTTCCCCCTTGCAAGAAAGCGAGGAGGAGCTCGCGAAAGTTTCTCCGAGAAGCGCGGTCAGTCTGATAAGGCATTGCATTATGCGTTTACAACCTCCACCTACACCACCACCCGTCTCACCGTCCTCACCTCCATCTCCACCCACCCCACCTCCGCCACCACCACAGTTCAGTATGGCGAGTGTGATCAAACTACCAATATTTAGAGGAGTAGGGAATGAAGATCCTGGCCAATTCTGGTTCGTGGTAAGAGAAATATGGGAGGCCCAGGGCGTTGCAGATGTAATATCAGGAAGGCTATGTTGGTGAGAGCGTTGCAGGATCGTGCATTAACATGGTACATCAAGCATTCTAATGACCATCCAAACACAGGAATCGCAGAGATCCAAGCCACGCTGAACAAGGAATTTAGCAGGCCAAAGTTAGAAACACAATCAATCATCGGGTTTAAGGAGATCACGATGCTCCCAGGTGAGACCCCGTAGGATCTGGACCAAAGACTAAAGGGTATGAATCGAGAAGCCAACATGACGTTGATGGATGGACAACATCGCACATGGTTTGTAGCATCACTGACACTGCACTTAAGGATGGTGTTGTCACAACAAAAACTTTCCACACAAGCCGAAGCTTTAAAGATGGCGATGAGATTTCATGAAACCCCTATAACTAGGAGTCTAACAAATCCATGAACAACTACAAAATCTGTGTCTGGAAATGCAAAGTTTGAAACAGGACTGGACACCTTGGCCGGAGGCACGCGAGGAGGTAGGATGCATGAAAAGCAAAGGCCAGGGGCATGACAAGGACCACTGTCTAGTGTTCGCGAACTACTTTGTAGGAGGAGGGCCAATGCCGTTAAGACCTGAGGCACAGGCAGGGTCGAGCGTGGCACCTGCATTATGGTGCGCGATCTATTAGATAGGAGGAAATCACACTACGGATAATTGTCATCTATTGCAGAAGTACACGCAGACATCCCAACAATTGTTTTGTAACTTCTGCATGTCGATAGGCCATGATGAACGCACCTGCAGAAGCTACGAACTATTGATGGATCAAACTCCTGCCTACAGGGTGCAGGAAGAAATGCGAGCCCTCGACCCAAATGCAGGAATAGGTGCACTGGATTTTAGGGGCGCGGTCGAGGTCGAGGTGGAATGGGACCAGGAAGGGGTCATGGATAGTTAATTTCTTATAATTCCAAAGGGCTAGGGCACTATGCCCTCAAATGTATAAACCCAACAAGGACATCATGTTTTTTTCTATACTCAGTTTGATCATGAGGCAGAAGACTGCCCTACATTGATAGTCAGACTGCATGAAAAAGGGGTACTTCAGCGCCCTCCAACTCAGAATTTGCAGATGATGAGGTCTGAACTGCGCGAAGAAGATCTGAATGTAAACATGATGCTCAGGAGTGGTGTGACCACTGGTGATGATAAAGGCAAGCATTCAAAAGAAAGTGAGTGGGTTCACAAGGCTCTTACAAAGGAACCCGAATCTGATTTAGAACACGCAAAGGAGACATTCATGGAAGCTAAGAAGAGCTTCACGGAGGCCTCCACTTCAGGTGGTAAGGATCAATTAGAACCAGAAATGGATCCTTCAATGCTCACTACCTTTTTGGAGACATGAATGAAACTGCTATGCAACAACAAGGCAGTAAAAGGACTACAGGAACTTATCACTAGGTGCGCGGGGTCAGGAGAACCACACATGGTCTGGAAACTTGGAAAGCATGCATTGCGCAAAGGAAGGGAAATGAGGTTGACTATGCAAATCGGTGAGTATGAAATGGATTAGGTAATCTTCGATCTGGGATTGGACGCGAATGTACTGCCAAAACAAACATGGGAACGCATAGGTAGACTCACACTACAATGGTCTCATATTCAGTTATGAATGGAAAACCAATAGAATATCTTTCCCATGGGCAGATTGCAAGGGGTAATAGTAGATATTGAAGGTGCGAGCGCACAAGCGGATTTTGAAGTGATAGAGATTGTCGATGATAGTAATCCCTATCCCACACTACTAGGAATCAACTGGGCCACCGATATGAACGGAGTCATAAATCTGAAGAAGCGAAAAATGATATTTGAGAAAAAGTCACTATGCGTAGTACCACTAGATCTAGGTGAAGGAGCACAATACACTAAACCGATGCGCGACAATGATAATGATGACGACCTCAATTATATTTACAAGATAATTGCGCGAGAAGAGGATTGGGTGAATCCGGCTGTAGATGGAAGGATTTCGTGGCAGCGCGAAAGCTCCTGCACTTCGGATTCAGACGAAGAGATAGAGCGATGGCAGAATCGGCTGCACGAAGTAACAACGCTTAATTGCAACATGATGGTTATATGACTACACTGCGTGACAACAGATGCAAGGGATCTGCCAACATATGATGGGTTGAAAGCGGTGGATGAATTCCTGATCAAATTTGAAAGTGCAGTACCAGAACAGTAGCAATTCGATGCTCTTAAGTGGCAAATACGCGCAACGCCCGCACGATGGTGGGGTACGCATCAGGGAAGTTTTGAGAACTGGCGCGGATGCAGAAGAATGATGCACCTACAATTTGGGAAACCACAAATACAACTACTAGACAAATATGATAGACGAGATGATCCATGCACACACCTCACGAAATGGACCAAGGTCTACGGGGAAGAGCCACAGCATGAATGGGTACATTTATTCTATCATACCCTGGATGTCATACCCATGAATTAGTATACTGAGACAGAGCTCCGCCGTGGTACGAACAAATGGGATGTCTTGTGTAAGGGATTTCTGTTAACATTCACGTTTGAAGATCATTGGTCAGATACTCTTGATGATGCGCTACAGGCAGTAAAAGCGGCTACCTTCAAAATACCCCAGGAACCAATGGAAGTATTTCAGCCAGAATGGGTGAGATAGTTGAGCTGCGCGCTAGAGTGTTATAACGTAAATGTTGAGGAGAATGATGAGGACCCACGAAATATTAACATTTCAGAAACGAAAGGTTGTCGCGAGATTCAAGGACCATCACTTGAAGACCCCAACATCATCGCACCGCTAAAGACAAAGCAAGTTAACATTGGAACGAAGGTGAAGCTGAAGTATGCATTGCTTGGAGACTGTTGGGACGATGCCATAGTGGATAAGGTTGTTGAGTTACTCCGTGAATACCAAGACTTTTTCCCGACCAAAATTACAGACTTTAAAGGGATCGTTGGCGACTTAGGGATGATGAAGATCACCTTGAAACCTAACGCAAAGCCAGTTAAGCAATGGCCTTACCGCTTGAATCCAAAGTATAAAGAAAAGGTCTGCGATGACATGAACAAAATGCTCACAGCTGGAATTATTGAACCGGTGGAAGAATCTGACTGGGTGAGTCATATGGTAGTACAGGAGAAAAAACAGAGGGACGAAATAAGAATATGCGTAGACCTCAAAAAGTTGAACGACGCTTGTGTACACGATCCATTCCCAACACCATTCACAGATGAAGTAATGGAGAATGTTGGCGGTCAGGAAGCATACTCGTTCACAGATGGGTTCTCAAGGTACCATCAAATCAAGATCGCGCCGGAAGATAGGAGCAAAATAACCTTTGCAACAGAATGGGGCTACTTTCAATACACTGGTATGCCGTTTGGACTGAAGAATGCGCTAGCTATATTTTCGTGCATTGTGGTGGCCACGTTCAAAGAATACATCCACAAGTTCTTGGAGGTCTATCTGGATGATTGGGCTATCTTTGGATTAGTTAAGCACCATGTAGCGAGCTTACGCTTGATGCAGGATACTTGCCGCCGACACCAGATTGCGCTGAACCTTAAGAAGTGCACATCCCTCGTGCCCTTTGGAAACCTGTTGGGACATGTGGTTTGCAAATAAGGCCTGATGGTGGACCCTACGAAGATTGTCGTTATTCTAAATTTGGAAGCACCGCGAATTGTTAAACAACTATGCACTACTCTGGGACACACTGGATACTATAGGAAATTCATCAAAAGTTATGCCCAAATAATAGCGCCGATGGATAAGCTATTGAAAAATGATGTTACATATTGCTGGAATTATGATTGCATGAAGAGTTTGGATGTCCTGAAGGGGAAACTGGCCTCTGCTCCAATCCTGGTCTTCCCAAAATGGGATGTGGAATTTCATGTACATGTCGATGTGTCGTGTATTGCGTTGGGAGCCGTACTCACACAGGAGGGCACGGAGGGTGTGGGTCACCCGATTGCATTTGCAAGTCGGAGATTGTCCAAAGCAGAAAAGAACTATTCCACAATCGATTGCGAGGGGTTGGCAATGGTGTATGCGCTGCAAAAATACCGACGCTATTTACTTGGGGGACATTTCAAGATGTACACCAACCATTCCGCATTGAAATACCTGGTGAACATGCCTATGTTGGGGGGGCGCATATGCAGATGTCTCTTACAATTTCAAGAATATGATTTTGAGGTCATAGTCAAGCTGGGACGCCTAAACGATGGACCAAATCACTTGTCACAAATTGAGACAGGCAAGGAACCAACGAATTTGGAAGAGGGATTACCTTATGCATAACTCTTTGTAGTGCGCGTCGTGGATGGACACTTCGAAGACATAATCCATTTTCTAACAACAAGGACTGTGTCGAAGGAATACTCAGTTCAATAAAAGAAGGAATTGGTGGTGTGCGTGGCGGACTTTTCTGTCATTGCGAGGCACCTCTACAAAATGGGAATGATGAGATATTACGAAGATACGTACCTGAGTTTGTACGAGGTCAGATCCTCACAGAACCACATGGGGGCGCTGCGGGAAGACACTATGCAGGATGTGCTACCGCAAAGAAGATTCTTCGCGCAGGGTTATGGTGGCCGACCCTGCACCAGGATTCGAAAGCGCATTGTAAGGCTTGCGATATATGTCAAAGGACTGGAAAACCATCATGAAGACACGAGATGCCACTAAATCCACAAATGACACTATGGCCATTTGAAAAATGGGCAATCGAATTTGTGGGCTTGATTAAACCTCAAGGAAATACGGGTGCATGCTACATCATCACTGCAACGAAGTACCTGACACTATGGGTGGAAGTGCAGCCGGTCAAGGACTGCACGGCCGCTATGGCTGCAAAGTTTTTGTTCGAAAACGTGTTGACATGATTTGGCTATCCGAAAATCTTAATGAGTGATCGTGGAACACATTTCCTTAATGAAACCATCAGCGCACTCATAGAAGAGTTCTAGGTGTATCATCAGAAAAGTACACCGTACCACCCACAAGCCAATGGGACAGTAGAGGCATTCAACAAAATACTGGAGACTGCGTTGACCAAAGTATGTAACATGCAGCGAAATGACTGGGACCTGCGCGTACCTGCTGTATTATGGGTGTACAGGACAATGTGCAAGAAATTGACGAGGCCGACACCTTTTTGATTAGTTTATGGCATAGAAGTTGTCATGCCGATGGAATACATCATACCTAGTCTGCAAATAGCAGTACTCACAGGCATGACGGGCCGTGAAGCTCTGGAAGAAAGGCTCGCGCAATTAGAATAACTCGAGGAAGAACGGTTTCTGGCTGGATTTCATCAACAGGTATAAAAGCAGCGAGAAAAGGCTTGGCACAACCGCCATATCAAGTTGCGCACCTTCAAGGTAAACGAATTAGTGTTGCTGTATGACAGAAAGTTTGAAAAATTCTGGGAAAATTCAGAATGCACTGGCTGGGACCATACGTGGTTAAGGAGGTCGCAAACGGAGGCACAGTTTAGCTAGTCAAACTAAATGGAGAACCCTTCCCAGGAAAAGTAAACAGCAGTCGCTTGAAACCCTACACGAGTGGGCCAACTCTCTCACTAACCGGTTGAAGCACAGTCTTCGCGACCCAAGGAGTCGGACAAGGGCGCGGGACTATAAACACATGCAACAGATGTTGGTACCAAGGTAAGGATACAATTCAGACGCGAATGATTCAGAAGCAAGAATGCATCAGGTACAATAGGTAGTGGCACAGTGCACTGCCGACATTCAAGCTGTCGGGACTAGTTGGAGGGACTCCGCGCCAAGATCATCGTGCAGACAGAGTAACTCGGGGACGAGTCACAATGATTGTGTTGGGGCCTGTTGGGCATGGAATCCCCCCACAACATGTTTTGGGGCTCAAAGCCCAGGTTTTGGTCAAATGTATTGTAAGACTATGCGAATTGCAAGCGTGGAGCACGAAGTATAGGTTGAGTCATAGGGTTGTCCGCCCTAACTATTTTAAAATAATGTAATGTCATGTCGGCCTACCCATGGTCCACGGACCATGGGATTGTATAAATAAAGTGAGGATCTAAGTTGTAAATGTAGCGAAGGAGGGGAATTAAGGAGATGGATGAATACGAATGGTTCAAGCATAGAGTAAGAGTCTAAGTGTATTGGGTCGTAGTAGTAGGAAGAGGCTTTGTAGCTGAGTGCGTAGAGGCCTAAGTAGAGTCCGCAGCTGAGTGCGCGGACTCCCGTAGCTGAGTGCACAGGGCAGTGTCGAGTCTGTAATATTGAATGAAGAATAATAAAGAGAAGTTGATTCCAATTTTTGTGCATCTGTTGTATATTGCCTTCATTACATTTATATTGTTTTGTTTATTGTGCACACTTATATGACTGTTGGATATACAGTTAATCTATCATCAGTCTTACACAAATAAGTTAAGTAAATGAGTAATAACAGGTTAAATAGTAAGGACCTTGGATATACTACGGATCGCACCCTGAGTAAGGCTACGCAAAGGCATCATAGCAGGTTGCGAGGGACTAATAAGTGTGCGTAGCGACATACGCATTGGGTCAAACTGCGAACCGCCAGAAGCTCATCAGGCATCCCCAGGGTGAAAAAACCTGGTTCTAGCACCCTCTCATACTATTTCGGGTGAAACCTCAGTCTGCGCTCCGCGGACTATTGCCGAAAGGGCCAGTAGTACCCGGATTTGCTTGGCTAAATCACCTCTGAACCTAGGTCAGGCCCATACAAGCCAACAACAATGACTCTCTCTCAATCAATTATTGTAAAATACATTATAAATAGAACTTTTCAAGAGGTGAGAAACATCCTTATTATATCATCTTATTTATGCAAAACAATCTTATTATGTGTGCACTGCTCTTAAATTAAATATCACAATTGTTCCTAGTTATCGTGATGTTTCAATGAGTATGTTATATCAGTAATCGTAAGGTTTCCTAAGTTTTCTTTCATCTCATGCACTAGAAATAGGGCCCCCTGTTGCATGCAGGACTATTGTATAATCCCTTTGCTTTACTTTGTCTTTAGTATGTTTTTTTTGCACATAATTTAATACTTTATTTTCTTTCATAATTAGATTTTGTTTTTTCTCACTATATTTCTTCTTTTGTAGGATAGATCAAACACTTGAATTATATATAAATCACCAAAAATACTTATTTGTCATTCACTTTACTCTCACATTCATTTTCTTAGTCTCACATTCTTATAAATATCATAGTCTCTTGCACCACATCCATAGGCATATTACAGTTTTGATTCATGAATGAACTCTAAATCTAAGCACACATCTTTCAATCAAGTTTCTTAAAGCTACTTTTTCAAGATTACTTCATAGGTTTCAACCACTTAAAATAGATTTCCCTTGCTTTCATAGATAAGTTAAAATTGCTTTATTTGATAGTTGTATTTCTTCTTTAGATAGTTGTCATTTCTTTTATAGAATAATTGTTCTTTATTTCATAGTGTGAAATTGTCTTTACTTTTCCTATATTAGAACTTTAATGCTTTCTTAGAATAACTTTATTGCTTCACTAGAATAGACTGGTGTTCCAAATTTCATTAGATTAGATTCACTGCATTAATTACCATAATTTGTTTTGTTTTCACTAGAATAAGAGTTTTGTGCTTTCCTAGAATAAATTGTTCTTGTTTTCACTAGATTGAAATTTAAAATAGTTCTCTTTATTTCCATAAAGTAATTTCCCTTTTCATTACCTCACTAGAATAGTTATTTTCTTGCTTTCATCATAGTTAAGTGTGTGTGATTTGTCTAGATTTCATTTCATAGATAGAAATTTATTGCATTCATAGGCTTTAAGGTTTAATTGCTTTCTAGGTTAAGATTCCATTTTTATCCATTCATTAACATTGCATTCTATTTGATTTATTTATATAGGCTAATCATTTATTTCTTGTTATTAATAGACTAGGATTCCTCCAAAGTTGATTTCCTAGCACATATATGGTAGTGTACTTCATAAGTCTACGACCTTGGATTGACATTTGAATGAAAGTAATTTAACACACAATTAAATTACCTGATATCTACTACCAATGAAAACATTCTAGATGAAAATGAGAAACAAGGCAAGGCAAATGCTAAGATATTTACTTTTTTCATTAATGAATGAAACAAAATCATCTAAAAGAGAGAGACCTACCGAAAGCAACCTATCTTTTCCCTTTTTTCTACCTAAGCAAGGAAACTACTCAAAGATAAAGAACCCTAATGTAAAGAATTTTTTTGTTTTTGCTTTTAAAAGTAAGCATGCAATAAAAGGAGACTGAAATGCTTAAGTATCAATTCTTTGATTTAGAAACAAATTCTAAAATCAAAGCAACAACCAAGTAACTCAAGCGGGATACCCCTCTTTTCAAAAAATTTCATTCAAAGACAAACTTGCAAAAACTTAGAAATAACAAATCCCTTTTCTTTGCTCTAAAAAGCAATAATAATCTTCCAAGACCTAAGAAATAAGCCAACAACATCTAGAGATGGGTTATAAACTCAAAAAGAAGTTACTACACTGAGAACAAGGCCTTACAAAGAAAAGAAGATGAAATTTTTCACTTCAAGGAGATATACATTAGTGTTTCTTCAACAAGTAGCATACATAGGTGTTATAGCTCAAAAGCCAACCCTTAAGGTCTAAGAGAAGAAAAACAATATCTAATAATACACAAAAATCACAAGGAAAAACGGAAAGAGATACCTTTTTTATCGCAAGAATTGGTGTATGTTGGCGTAGCCAGTTTGAAATGAAGACTTCCCATAAGTCTTGGCTCCTACTCCCTTCTTTAATCCTACACATACAAGAGAAAAAAAACAAATTCCTATCTCCCTATAATAATAATATTAGTGCATGAACATTAAATCTACCATGAAATACACAATAGAGATACATGAAATATATATGGGACAAGCTTTTCATTACTCTTGAATCGATAATATACTCGAGTACATCGATGAGAACTCTTGCAACTCCTACCTTGGTAAATATCCTAACCTAAGTACTTACTGGTATTGTGACCTATTTGTACATGCTTATCTTAGAGAAATTCCTCCAACATTTCGGCATGCACTCTTGTTCCTCCCATATGACTTATGGAGAGATTTAGTTATATATATTTTCCTTATGATTAGCCACATTAAACCTAGACATATTTTTACCATATCTTAGGTTATGATTAAACTTGAACAAATCAATCATGACTTTATCAATATCCATTTAGAAGTTTCGTTATGTTTCTCCATCCTAGTGGTAGAAGGGCATTGTTAATATTTGCTTCTCTTGAATATACTGACACAGAGCATTGCTAGGCTTTTTGTTGCTCCTTCAGAACTACATAAAATCGTTGAAGGCTCAAAAACCAATTTTAAGGAGTGTTCCACTAAGAACATGTTGACACACTAACTTGGCAAATGTTGTTCTTCTTCTCTTAGACCTTAGGGGGTGGTTTTTTAAGCCATAATAATATTCAATTGTTAGGAGAGAAAATAATGTATACATGAAAGTTTTTCTCAAGAAAGGTACATATGTAAATCAACTATAATAAAATAACTTGAAAACAACTTAAATATGTATTCTAAAGAGTATGAAACTAATATAAAAGACTGAAAATAAATGAATTTAAGTTCCTATCAATCAACAAGCAAGCAAAATAACCCTTGGAGAAAAACTTCACTTAATTTTCACTAGTGAAGTGGCTAATTCTATTGAAATAAATATTATCCAATGGCTAGGGTTAAGGTCACACATAATGAAAGACTTATAAATAATGCGTTCAAACCAAATATAGAAATAGTGCATACATTTTTGTGACTAATTAGTTGGTTATTGGAGTAAATACATATATAACTAATGGTTCAAGGAGGTCCTACATACGAAGTCCTTATTTTGATGTCTTATTCGAAACTCCACTTAAAAACATATAAAAACAAAAGAACATGCTATAAGTAAAAAAGATACAAGAAAATATCATGACTACCTTAACTAATTGAAACCAAAAAATTAATGTCATACTAACTCTTCATAATTGAATATAATGAAATGCATTGGAAATATGTAGTTAGGGAAGGGAAATAAATGAGTTTTATGCTGATGCAAATGAATAAATATCAAATGAAAGATAATACTTGGTTCTATTCATCAGTATCATCTAGAATCACTACCTAAGTTCCTCCTCCTATTCAATTGAAGAAATGTTCCTCTCAATCCTTACCCCAACACATGGAATGGAAGGGTTATTTTTCTCCTATGAAATATGGGAATAGATATGAATTAGAGAAAATAGGGTTTCCTAAAGTGGGAGTTTCCTTAAAATCTTACGGATGTTTTTTTTGCAGAGTCTAACACAAGTTTTCGAACATAAGGGTTCTTTTGTTCCCCTCCAACCTAGGCTTGCTTTTATATTACTAGATGATGATTGAGGTAGTTGGTATAGCTCAAAAATTAACCCCCTTGGGTTCACTAGTGAAGATGCAGAAATTTCTCTATGGAAGAGTTTAAAAAGCCATACTTTATGACTTTAACGCTCCCCTCACACTAGTAGGCAAAATTGCTAGCTTCAACAACACTCCAAATGGCCTGGCAAGGAAAACTAGAAGTCCAACAACGCACCAGTTGCACTAAAAAAGGGGAAAAAGTGAGAATGTGAATGGATAAGCACAAATAGGGTCAAAGTTGATCACTTTATATGGATAAGGATGAAATTACCATACATATTCAACAAAGTGTCTACGTTAAATGTGATCACTCCTCAAAGATATCTACAAAAGAATTTTCATCCATATAACAAAGGGATAAAATTATTGTATAATTAAGTGTTGTCGAAACTTAGATGTAAGGGCTTCCTTGCAATAATCCATTATGATTGTTCATATCAACAATGAGTTGTTGTGAGAAGGATACCAAGGATACAAACTACAGAGGACCCATTACAATGATATAATATAAATAATTGAAATTTCCCCCACTAAATTGATGTCTCCTTGTTTGACTTATGTATATGAGTTTTATTTAAATTATGTGCTAATGCTAACAGGTACTACAAGGAGTTGGACTCAGTAAATTTATTTTCTTTGTGTAATTTTATAGTGTAGGAAGACTAGGAGAAAATATCTTTGAAGGGCTTTCAAGTTGGATGAAACAAACATTTGCTTCTCTCTATAGAAGTTGCACCTTATTCCTACCCATTTATATTTCCTCTATTTTCATGTGCATGTGTGTGGATCTAATTGAGTATCAACCCTACTATCTGGAAAATCACTATGTGTTCTTGTTGGTGTAAAACAATATACTCTTGTAGATGAAATATCTCCATAAATAGAATTAGTGATTTTGTTGGAGAAGTCCTAAGGAGTCCTTTTTCATATATTTTTTTAGTGTTTAACAACATTTGTTTACTTGTATCACTCTTGTGCAGTCATTAGGAGTCATATAAAACCTTGTATCTGAAGCCCCTATGCCTAAAGACTCCAGATATAGGTTTTATCATTTCATTTTCCCTCCGCAGTTCTAACCAAAGCATTGTTCATCCTAGAAACACCCTGGTTTTTCTTGTGACAAAGCATTTTTAGATCTTTATTGCTCAATTTATTTTGTGACTGAGCGTTGAGACCTCCAACTAGAGGTTTTGATAGGGTTTACCCTACAAATTCTTCGGTTTCATTATATGCTTTTGTGCCTAATTGTGGTTTCCCTTTAGATATGTATTGTTATGTCTTCTTTTCTATATAAAACCCTTAGATTTGCCTCAAATAGGTGGATTTGTCTTCCTTGTTAGGGTTTTGAATCCTATTGGTTTTTATTCCCAATAGAGACAATAGGGGTTAGATACCTCTCTACCACCATTATCTTATAATCCTTCACCTTTTTGTTTGCTTGTGAGTGTGAGTAAACATATAATACTTTCTTAGAATGCATGCTTGCTTGTTATTAGGGTTTTGGTTTTGAGTGTGTTTCCTTTACTTTATTTGTGTTGTTTGATTTGTTTGTGATTCTCATTTGTGTTATATGTCTGAACATTAAATGAGAGGTTTGTAAGGACTATCTTCCTACTTGCATTTGAAAATATATAACATTCCCATAAATAGGTTTCATTGAAAGGCAAGAGATTGCATGAGCATTTTATGCAAAACTTTCTTTGAACACAAGTCATCACACCATACAAGTTGCACACCATTTATCCTTGATTTGAATAAAAACATTAAAATTATTGATAACTAAAATCAATTTAACATCTTTTCTTTTCTCTAGTAGGACACCACAGTAGCTTACAGTCTAGGGCCTTGGAATAGGTTGGTGAGATAAACTCTCCAAGGCCACTAAAAAAACATAGAATATTGAGCTAGGGAGAGGAAATCCATTTAAAATTTCATGTTTCCTGGGAAGCCCTTCTAACACAAGGGTCAATCATGATGTCACACTAGAGCTAGTGGATTGATCTACCCAAATTCACTTGGTCATGGTGGTGTTGGTCCGCGCGCACTTGAGGGATCTCCTTAGCGAGGCTTCAAGCTCAATAGCCTATTTTTGCATGTAGATATGAATGATGATTGTTCCCCCACGTGAAGTAGTTGTGCATGGTAACCTTATTGGCCATAATATTAGGGGCCTTAAATGAGCCACAGTGAGGGGAACATCCTTAGTGTACCCATGGAAGAATTTTATTAGTACTCACTCAATTTTGTTGAAGGTTGCCCAAACATAATTAAGGGTATTTGCACCAAGAATAAGAGCCATTAAGTAGAAGGCCAGTGTAGCTATCCCAACCATATCTTCATAGTTGACTTGGGCATTGATTAACCAAGCTCCAACTATGGGAATATCCCTTTGATCTCTTGGTTTACATGCTTTCTCATTAGATTTAATAGGTGTATGTTGTTTAGTTGTGGCTAGTGGCCTTAGTATATTTATTTTACACCTTCATATAGATATTTTCTGCCACCATGGAAAATTTTAGCTTGCATCGTTATCGTCACCTTGAGGGCCTTTCTCCCCATGAGGAGGGTCTTCTTACCTGTAGACTTATACTTAACCATTCCACCACCATAGGAACACCTTTTTCAAGGGTCACTTTGTGTGATACTCAAGGGATTGAATCTTTCATTCACAGAGTGGTTAACCAAAATCTTCCACCATATCCTCATTCCATTGTCACTTAAACCCCATCACCCATATCTTTAGGTGGAGGTGTAGATAAGTCTGGATCTTTTCACATTCCTTCCCCAAATTCCATTTCAAATAGTACCACTTCCATGAGAACCTAGTGCATCCACACCTATCGTTATTGATTGTCTCCCAAATGGTACATTGATCTAGAAAGTGTTACTTATGATAACTTCATGTCTTTAGCCCAGGCATTTGTTAACCATTATCAACTTCCTGATGGGTATGAAAATAGAACCGAACATATTAACTAACTTCCATCATGACACATCCACCCACAATTTTTTATCATATTAATGAATGGAGAAGGAGACAAATCTTATTCCAAATCGAGTACCCTAATTATTTGTTGCATGAGTTATTTACCAGGTCCCTCTTTCCTAGGATTGTTGAAGATGTTGATAAGTTATAAACCCAAACCGAGGAACAAGCCATCATGCATGCCCATAATTTATACTTGATCTATTCTCAAGAAGATATGCTATATGATATCATTCCTAATCCTCCTTGGTCAACAACTAATGCATCAAATCACAATCTTAGAACCAATGTCAATGGTGTAGTAGGGTCCATTAACTAGCTAGCCACTTAGATGGGTCAAATGAATATCTCTTCTAGTGCCTTCGCTACTAAGTCTACGACTTGACTCTTGGTTTTCTTATTCAAACCTAAGAGGTGAAACATTTTTATTCCACACCTATGAAGAATCCTCAGTAACTAGGAGGTAAAAAGAATAAGTCTAATAAACCTTTGAATACTGCACAAGGGCACATCAAACCCAAGGGACTGTTGGGGGTGGCACAAAAGAGAAAAAGAAAATGAATAATTTCCCTTACAATATTTGTAGGGAAGACCACCTTACTCACAAGTTTCCCCAAATGGATGAGATCCATTGTTATTTCTCACAACAACCCATTGCTTGTCAACCTATTGTTTTGGCTACTCCATTTTTGTTCCAACAACAACACATGGTTGCGAAGCCTCCACCTCCTCAACAAGAGGGGAGGGTAGTGGGGGGGTTCTTCTCAAAATGACTCATCATCCGTGAAAAATATATTAATGGTGGAACACCCCATAAACATCATGACTAGAGCACATAACTATGAGAATCCTAAGAGTGGTACTTCAACATCAGAACCTATGAATCCTACTTCGCTCGATGGTCTTTTTCACTTTGATAAACCATCATTGAACACTGTGTTTCTCCTCCTAAGGCTGTACTTTATAAGACTGTTCATAATCCTAATGCAAGGGTCGATCACAACTACATTATAATCTAGGCTCTATCCTAAGCCCTTGCTCCTATGTTTGCACTCAAAGTTTGCAAAGTTTCCCAATGCAATGCAAGGAAATAACTATTGTTGGTGGAGTGGATCCCTCATATTTGAATCTTATAACCTTTGATCCATCCTCATCGAAACACCATATTCCACGTCATCTGGACTTCCATATAATGGTCCATGTCTTTGGACTAGGTGTTCATCAAACAGTCTTGGACGAGGGGGCATCTACCTATATCATGTCATCAAAGTGTTGAAAATATCTAATATCATTAACTTTATCTCCACCCAATCTTGCATTAAATGCTTTTGATACGAATACCTTGCAACCTCAAAGGGTTTTTCCTAAATTACCTATCAATATTGGGGGAAAGATGATCTAAATTGACGTTGAGGTCATCGATGCATTATTAGACTCTAAATTCTTGCTCGAGCAAGGATGTTTTTATGCCATGACCATTATTTTTTCATTCGTCTTTTGCATCATGGTGTTCCCCACATCAAGGTAAAAGAGTCATTATCAACTAATTGACATTTTACAAGCCTAACTTGTGTTTCCACAATAGTCATTCAATTCCATTTGTAGGAGATTCTTCTTCTACTATTAAAAGAATTTGAGTAGGGATATTCAAAGATTCTTGATCAATGGGCACTCTTCGCTTGCTTCTTCCAAAACTATCATAGTCAACCAACACTATTAGTATGACCACGTCCAAAACTTATGATTATAATGGGTTTGATGATCCTTGGATAATCCCTTCTCCTACATACATTGACATGTATGGTGATCAAATGCCTTTGATCCCCGTTGAGTTGGCCTATCAATCTATTGAAATGGTGATTGTTGAACCTGAGCCAATTTCTTCCCATGATGTTGAACTTAATTCTTACTCCTCACTCGCATGGTCTATCAATATTTCAAGTTCCTATGAATTCCTTGATACTACGATGCAATATAATGAAGCCATCTTGGAAATCATGATGATTTTTGATCCACCTTGGAAGAATCTCATCATCGATCATCTTTCCTCCCTTGTTCATAACACTTGAATAATAACTTTCACAACCTCATTTAATCACAAAATGTCAACTAGGTGTGAGATCCCATCATGACACGTAATGTGTTTTTTAAAGGAAACTTTTCGAATATTTCACCTATCATACCCATTTATATTTTTGGGAAACTTGGGGTCATGAAAAACATGATGATTATATTAGATTTCACTCTGAATGAGATATCTACTTATAGCACTCTTTACAAATAATTTTGTGATGTTTTTGCTTCGTCCTATGAATAAATGTTTGGCATCAGCTTATAGAGCATGACATCATCTATTTGATTCCCTTGACAGAATGGGTTTCCAACATAGTTTTTGTAACCAAGAAACATGGCACTATTTATGTATGTGTTGACTATATAGATCTGAATCACACCTATCCAAGAGATAATGAATATGATGGGAATACTCTCTAGGAACCCTCCAAAGAGATCTATATAAAAATGTACTATGCCTAGATATCTAAGCTTGGTGCCCTGTACATATGTAATTAGTGTGCTTTTAATTTTTTATGCATGTGTCTCACATTTTGTTCTATCACTTACCATGTTTGGTACGCAGTTTGCATATGTTTGTATCCCCTTCTATCTACATAGGATATGTTGTATATGCCAATCATAGTTCTTGGAACATTTATTCCACGTCCTAGGTACTCTTTTCGCCCACTGAATAACTTTTGAGTTTAGGGGGCATCTTTCTAGGCCTTCTAATAACAACGTCGCAGAATATAGTGTTATCATTGAACTCTTACCTAAGGCCATAGCTTTAAGCATCCATAAGTTGGTGGTTAATATAGAATCTCATCTCATGTTATTATAGTTGAATCGTGTCTATCATGTCTGACATATTATGTTATTTCCTTGTTATCTCAAGGTTTATTTCATTTGCATGAAAATTCATTTGATTATATCATTTATCAACGTGTCCCTAGGAGTTAAATGCATTGGTTGCGTCATTGGCTAAACTATGTATTGGAATCTAGTATATCACATATTTAACACAAAGATAATTGAACATGCATGTACATAAAACACATGGGATAGAATGCATCACCATCAAGACATCCATAAGTACAAAAATGAAACATTGCTATATGTATAACTTAGTTTTCATGCATCATCCAAAACACATAAAATGGTAAAGTGCCAAAATTGGGCTCACAAGCCCAAGATCTTAAGGTCATAAATAATACACTAATGCCCCCAAAAATACCTTGAAGGGAGCATACATAGTCATATACAAGTATCCTACATCTAATCATCATCATAGTCTCTATGTGCCCAGTGTAACAGATCCATCCTAGCCACCCGACAAAGAAGTTAACCATCCTACTCGACACACGTACAATGTGATGTTTCATGTGCCATGTTGGGCATGGAATCCACCCAAGGCATGTTTTGGGGCTCAAAGCCCATGTTTTGACCAAATCTTGTTGTAAAGCTCTACAAATTGCGGGCGCGGGGCGCGAAAGTATGATAGAGTCACAGGGTTGTCCACCCTAGTTTTGTAATGTAATGTCGGCTGGATAGACCTACCCATGGTCCGCGGACCATGGTATTGTATAAATAGAGCGAGGCTCTAAGTGTAAAAGGGGAGAAAAGAGGGATGTAGGAAAAAGTCTAAGTGATTGAGTCGCAAGTTGAAGTGTGTCTTTGGGTCGTAGAGTAGGAGAAGGCTCTGCAGCTGAGTGCACATAGGCCTAATAGTCCGCAGCTGAGTGTGCGGATCCCTGCAGCTGGGTGCGCAGGGCGAGTTAAGTATGTAACCAAGGAAGGAATTAATAAAGAGAAGTTTAGTCATAATTCTATGTATCTGTTCTTGGGTTAATGCATGTTCGATATAATTTGAAAATATATTGTGTATTTACTACACGCACCTGTATGAATGGTTTACGTTGTTCTTAAAACACGCAAGTAGGCTAAGATAATCAACTAACATTGGAATACCAGTAAGGTCTTGGGTAATAATGCAGAGCACAGCATTCAGCCCCTGGGTAGGGCTGTGTGAAGGCAGTATATGAGGTTGTGAGGTACAGGAAAGTGCGCGAAGCAACTTGTGCACAGTGTCAAACCACAGACCACTTGAACTCATCAGACATCTCCAGAGTGCGGACACCTGGTTCTAGCACCCTCCCATACTACTTCAGGTGAGACCTCAGTCTACGCTCCGCAGAATGTTGTCGAAATGGCCAGTAGTACCGGGATTTGTTTAGCTAAATTAACTTTGAACCTAGGTCAGGCCCCAATAAGCCAACAAATGGTTCCATTGTTGGGACCGGGATCTAGATAGAGATGTCTGATGTCGTATCACTGGAATCCGACAAAGAAAGGAATTGAAGAGTGGTTGGACAGAAATATCCATGAGTTCGCGGCGGAGGAAAATAGGAATCCACAATTATCAAAGGAAGACTGGTTAGATTGCTACTTATATATGGAAACCCATGAAATTTTCTTTGCATCCTTCCCCTCTGAGTTGTATGAGCGGATCACAAAGCTAGTAGATAGTCAAGGAAGGTGTAGGCTCAACAAACCTATTGTGTGGACTCTAGAGTTGGTGCACAGACTGGAAGCATCGGAAGATAAGATCGCGCGCATTGTGGATCACTGGCTCGAATCGAATTACAGGAGGATTTATCATCGAGTTCAAGGTAGATACTTCAGTTAGCTATAGCGAGGCAGAACGATGCTTCCTCAAAGAACCGTGAGGTAAGTATGTTAAATATTTGAACACTTGGATTAAAATGCTACTGTGTGAAAAGCAAGTTATGTAAATAAACTAATGTTTGGGGCTACGTGAAGTGGGAGGATCTACAGAAACAAAGGTAGCACAGAACTAGAAACTAGCCCCTTGATTTCACCTCTGCGAGAAAGCAAGGAAGAGCTCGCAAAGGTTTCACTAAGAAGTGAAATCAGTTTGATAAAGCAACAAATTCCATGCATACCATTCCCACCTACACCACCACCAGTTTCACCATCTTCACCTACACCACCTCTGCCACGACCACTATTCAATATGGCAAGCACGATAAAGTTGTTGGTGTTCAAAGGAGTAGGGAATGAAGATCTGGACCAGTTTTGGTTCATGGTAAGGGTTGTATGGGAAGCACAAGGAGTCACGGATGACAATATAAAGAAAGAAACACTGATTAGCGCTTTGCAGGATCGCGCACTGACTTGGTAAATTAAGAATTCCAATGACAATCCGAACGCAGGGATCACAGATATCCAAGCTGCGCTAAACAAGGAATTTAGCAGCCCAAAATCAAAGACACAGTCGATCATTAGATTTAAGGAAATCGTGATGCTTCCAGGTGAGACCCCCTGGGAGTTGGATCAGAGACTGAAGTGTACAATTCGTGAAGCTAATATGACCTTGACGGATGGGAAACACCACACATGGTTTGTAGCATCGCTAATGCCGCATTTAAGGAACACGTTGTCACAACAAAAGCCAACCACTTAGGCCAAGGCCTTGGAGATCATGATGAGACTGCATGAGACCCCGATACAAGATCCTAACCTGGGAGTTCAATGGATCCATGCGCAGTTGAAAAACTTTTTCCTTGAGATACAGAGTTTGAAACAAGACTTTGCGCAAATACAGAAGGGAGAACATGTGGATCCATTCCTCACGAAGCTGAAGGAGACCCATGATGAGTTGTCGGTTGAGGGGCATACTCCTTAGGATTCAGAGTTAGTGAGACTGGCTCTAAATTCTATCTTGGATGAACGACAAGTCTTTGTTCAGAATATCTTGGGTAGAGCAGCATTGCCAAATTGGGACGAGATGTGGGTAGCTCTGAAACAAGAAGAGTTGAGGAGAGACCTAGTCAAGGTCAAACTTGACGGAAGCAACAACGACAGTGGGTCGAAGCCCAAAGTAGAGGAGGAGGATAACACAACCCTTGCATCAAAGGGACAACAGGGGCAAAAAAGATGAAACAAGGACGCCTCTAAGGTGAAATGTGTCAGATGTGGTGAAATGGGCCACTATGCATCCTCGTGTCCTTTAAAGAAAAAGGAAAAGGACAAGAAGCATGATCCTAAGGTTGTAGCCGCAAAGATTGAACAGGAAGAGGAGTTTTCCATGACAGCCAAGATACCTCCAAAAGGGAGGTGGGATAGTATAGAATTGTAATTGGATAGAGCTACAAATGGGAGGAATCCTTGAGGAGCCCATCTCTTGGATCATCACCTTGCTACGGGAGCCCATGATCAATAGTAGCAGGATGGAGGATTTTTCAGTTAATTCCATGGAGTGTTGATTCAATAGATGCAATAGTTAGTAGCGCCAGAACATGAGAAACACAGAGTAGAGAGGCAACAATGCATGGAGGAATAGTGCAGAGCTTCAGTAGCGTAGTGGCTTCAGAAGACAGCGTGGGACTAGCAACAGTCAAGCTTTCATCACTGAGATGTATCCACTAGATACTTGTCCAATCTTGGGTGTTTTCAGTTGCTTCTCTCAACAACTGAATTGCAGTATGAATGCAGTGTTAGCAATGGTAGTGCTAGCAGCATAGCGGATGCAACATTTGAGAGGGAGTTGTAGCATTGGTAGTGCCAGTAGTACAGTAGCAGCAACATCGCAATATTTGGTGGAGAGCATGTCAGAAATTAGCATCACAAAGGATGATGCTTCAGAGTCATAGCAGTATGCAGTAGCAGTGTATTGCTAGAGTACATTCCTCGCTAATAGGTAGTATTGATTTGGGGTAGCATTGGATGTGCTCTAAGCCTTAAATTTTTTCAGGGAAGCTTGGGACCATGTTTTTCAAAGAACCCAAAAAGTGTTTTGGGAAATTTCACCTAGAAGTGATTTTATTGAAATAATTAATATTTTTAATGGGGTTCCTAAGTCTAAACTTAGGAAAATTAAAATATTAATGGGTATTAATCTAATCATGGGTGAAGCTTCTAGGAAAAGGCATGGATCAAGCCAAAAAGATTTGAACCTTTGAATAAGATTTAATCTAGGCTGTCAGTTTCCTAATAGGAAGATATAATAGGGGGCTTGAGGGTCATTTGGAAAACACATTGAAAGATCAAGGAAATTGATTTTCTAAAGTGAGAAGTTCTGAGGAGGAAAAATCGATTGAGGAGATTTCTTGTAGTAGAGGGGCAGTGAGAATCCAGAAGAAGGAATTTCGGAGAGTAAGAGGTAGAGGTAGGACAGTAAGATGTCCAGAGGAAGGTTGACACTGGCCCACGCAATGTTGACATAGAGGCAGCACATTCTTAAGGGGAAGTCGAGTTTTCTGCTAAGGGAAGTCGAATTTCAGTTGCCAGAAGCCGGGGTGTGAGTCTAGGAGGTAGAAGATCGATTTTCTCAGCTAGTAGAGGATCCGGAAGAGGGGCAGTGTAATACCTAGAAGGCATGATGCAAAAACTACAGGGAGTGATGCAGTTCTGCCCAGAAGCCACACAGAGGGTGACACAGAGCCTCCAGTTCAACATGATCAATCATTGATTCTCCTAATGATAGGGTGAGATCATTTCACCAGTCTTTTTTTCAGTATTCTCTTTGTATTGGATTGCTAGTTGAGCATCCTAAAATTTTACTCAATTTTTCTCCTACATAATAATAAAACCCTCAGAGTTGCTGCTGGTTTTCCCGCATTGGGTTTTTCTGGGGACTTTTGTCCAAAAATAACGGTGTTCAATGTGTTTCTATTTTCCTTGCTCAGATTCTATGTTCCAAAATCATATTTAATTTGGTGTAGGTTGCTTCAGTAATTTACTTCAATGTTTTAAGAAGAAATCTGAAATAAGTTTGTAATGTGATTTACAATCTAGGTGAAGTAGATTCACTTGGTTGCAGTAGGATTCTTGAGATTGTTAGATATAGGAATTTTCACATGGATTTGCATGATATAGTTCCAAATTTGTTGGGTTATTAGTAGCTATGTTTATAGTTATTTAGAAAATAGGAAGAACACAGACTCTCAGGTTTACGGAGCATGGCTGGTTAGACTTATTATTTTTTTTTTTGGATGGCATATTTTGCGGTTAGGTGGCCAACAGATCTGGTTTCCCTCTGGGCAGGTTGAGGCCACCTAACTCCTAGACATATGGACGTAACTTGCTCTATTTCAAAAATTAATGGAAAGGTACCACCAATCTTGCAAAAAAAATGTATATATGTTTAACCTATTATTATTTTAAAGTAAAGTTATAATTTAGTTAATTCATGACTTAACACATAAAACTGATAGATATGTAATAAACAATAGTTATACCAATACAAAATAGATTAGTATATATAGAGGGTTCCAACCCTTAAATCTGTTATGCGTAAGCTCACACAAGCTAAATTTCCTATATCAATTGAAAAGGCATAGATACTTTGAAACTATCTCCTTTGCTTACAAAATAACTTACATATTGTGTTGATTATTAGAAACATTGCCTTCATGATTTCAAAAGTGAATTTTCCTTCTTATTAGTTAGTCCTTTTTTCTTAATGAATTATTTCATTTTGTTATTAAACCTTTATAAAATCTCTTAATGCAACGAATAAACCCTAAGGTATTTTTTCAATTTGCTTACTTGTTTGAGTTGGGTCATACTTGACATTAGGGTTTGAACTTTTGTGTATGATTGATTGCTTGAGTTAGTTCATTTTGTTACTAAGCTTTGCTAAGAACTCTTAAGATGATGAACAAACCATATAATCTTTCTCATTGAAAAAATTTGGGTCATGGTACTTGTATTTAGTGTTTATTTTTTGTGTATGATTTATTGCTTTGTGTTTTTTCCCCTGGGAAAAAGTCGTAATTTCTATTAGAGTAAGAAATTACATTTTGTATATGCCGCAGCATTCATATTTAGGCATGAAGCCTAACGAGATCTTAGTCCATAGGACTAGTACAGTTCAAAATTTGCTATCCAAAAGGACTCCACGCAGGGAGCACATAGTTCATCAAAATTGCTGTCAACAAAATCTCCACACAGGGAGCAGTGTATCAAAATTATGCTAAGTCCGATCTCTACGCAGAGAGTCAAGTACTTAGATGAGAAGTAATAACAGTAACAAAACAATAAATAACAGTTATATGAACATATTATAAACAGTAAGTGAACTATGATGGGCCCTAACGCCCTGCAGCCATGCGATCATCAAAAGGACGATGATAGTGTTGGTAGAACAGACCATCGAGCTCCTCCTGTATTAACCACTGATCTCCTTGCCTGAGCACAGCCTCTTTGGAAAGGTGATCCACAGTGGTGTTCTGTTCCCTGTAGATATGAGTACATGAAAATGAGTCAAAAGATGTAATCAGTCTTCTTGCTTCATCCAATATATGACTCAAAGTGAAAGTATGACATTGAGATGTGTTATTCAGCCAGCTGCAGACAATTTTAGAGTCCCCAAATAATTGTAAGTGTCTGCATTGTTTTTGAATGGCAAATTGTATGATGTGTTTGGCTGTGCATAGCTCGGCAAAATTATTTGTGCCTCTTCCTAGGTTTATTTGCAGTTTGAAACAATGGGTATCAGAGACATATAAAACCGCACCCCCACTGCATCCGATTTCTTGGGCTGAGCCATCGAAAAATGCCCAAGGCTTGGATTTGTCTATGTTCAGGAGCTTGAGGATTCGAGTCGGGGCAGAGGTGTCCTATTCAGGAATAATGTTGTAATCAGCAATAGTGTTTAGGAGGATGGATGGCCAGTGAGGGGCATGATGATCAAAAATTGCCTTGTTTCGGGCGATCCAGATGGCCCAGCATGCCAGGAAAGGGATGTTGCGTGATTTGCCTGTGTGATGATGGAACCATGATTCCCATGCATCGAGGATGGTGTTGCCATGCCAATTATGCAAATTCAGGATGTGACTAGTGAGCGAGTTCCAGAACTGAATTGAGACATTACATTGCAGAAAAAGATGTGCAGTACTTTCCTCCTCTGCAAGACAGAGATGACAGCGAAACGGACCATGGAAGGAACGTTTCATCAAATTTGTACCCGTGGGGATTTTGTCAAATAGTATATTCCAGAAGAGCAGTCGGGTGCGAGGAGCAGATTTGAGTTTCCATAGAGCCTTCCAGGTGGGATGTAAAATAGGAGGTCTGATAGGTTCGATGAGCGTTAAATATCCCATTTTAGGAGAGTATGCTCCGTTCTTGGCCAATGCCCATATGATTTCGTCAGGTCCCTCTGTGATTCTAATATGAGCCTGTGATAGAGCCTCAGTATAGTCGGTCCATGCATTGTGCCATTGAGCCGGGATCACCAGATTGTGAACATTAAGCCAGGCCTGATGCAGAAAAGTAGAGCGTTCAGGGTCGCCTATATGAGCAATATGGGTGATACCCCTGTCCTTGAGATGACCGATAAGGTCAATAGGCAGTCTGTGGGCATTTCCACATCCGACCCATGGGTCCTGTCCAATACGGACAGAGTTGCCCTCCCGAATTCGCCAGGTGAGTCCGTCTCTTAGAAGGGGTATAGTGTTAATGACAGCTTTCCAAATGCTGGATACATTTAGAGAACTCGGCTGGGTGCAGAACCAGTCAAGTATATTTAGTGGTTTGAAATATTTTGCATATGCCACCTTGGTCCACAAGCTTTCCGAGGTGAGAAGATGCCATCCTAGTTTGGCTGCCAACGCCTTTGAAAAAAAATCAAGCTTTTTAATACCCCATCCTCCCCAGGATTTTGGCTTAGCAATAGTGTCCCATTTGACCCATGCAAAGAGTCTGCCCGGTTTCTGTCCTGCCCATAAAAATATGCTACATATGAGTTGTAATCTGTAGAGAATGCCTTTTGGAATCCAAGTTAGAGCCATCCATTATACTGGGGTGGCTTCAATGACAGCTTTGATGAGTATCAGCCTTCCAGCTCTGGAAAGGTATCGATGGTACCATATCTGGAGTCTCCTTTCCACTTTGGTAATGAGCCATAGCCAGTCCGCTATTTTATATCCAATTGGCTTCAATCTGAAGCCAAGGTATTTAATGCCATCAGCCAAGGACAAGGAGATGAAGGGAAATCTCTGAAGGGAAAATGCAGTTTCATGGACCGTGCATCCCACCGTGGTGATAGTAGATTTTTGTACATTGATCTTCATACCAGTGGCCTGTTGGAATAGGTGCATGGCATGCTGTAGTGTAGTGGAGTCACCGATGCTACTATTTAAGAAGATCAAGACATCGTCCACAAATAGGAGATGAGTGAGGAAGAAATCATCAGCTATCTTTATACCAGTTAATTGATGTCTATCTCGTGCAGATGCAAGCAATCTACTGAGGCCTTCCATAATAAGTAAGAAGAGTAAAGGGGAGAGGGGGCATCCCTGACGAAGTCCTCGCTCTGCAGTAAAGAAATTGGTGGCTTCTCCATTTAGAAGGACACTGTAATTCACATCCATAATGCAGCTCATCGTCCATTTGATATAGGAGTAAGGAAACCCCAAATGAGTGAGAAGCAGACGTAAATATAACCAATTTGTTCGATCGAAAGCCTTGGAGAGGTCAACTTTTAAGATCATACCTTTCTGCTTCTTTACATGCAGAGTATGTAATAATTCCTGAGCGGATGCAACTGCCTCATGTATTTGTCTGTGATGAAGGAAAGCAAATTGTTCCGAGGATATATGCTGTGATAAGATAGGCTTGAGGCGGTTTGCAATAGTCTTAGCTATGATCTTGTATAGGCAATTGCATAGTGAGATGGGCCGGAAGTCATCGAAGGATATGGGAGCATTAGATTTGGGGATTAATGCAATGAAGGTCGATTTAATGGCCGAGGATATTCTACCTCTTCTTCTGCTGTCCTCCACAATTTGCAGTAGATCATTGCCCAGTGTATCGAAAAAAGCAAGGTAGAACTCAATCGTCCAACCATCTGGCCCAGGGCTCTTGTCCTTCTTAAACCATTTAAGTGTAGCCTCCAGCTCAGCCATAGTTACTTCTTTCATAAGTTCTTCTGAGTCTTCCTGGTCCACGAAACTGGGGAAGAGTTCTATAATCCTCATAATTTCTAATATATTAACATCAGCTGGGGCCTTGTAAATACCTCGGAAATGGCCTGTAGCCAGATTGGCTAGGTTCCTCTGAGAAGTGACCAAATGTCCATGCTCGTCCCCAAGCTCCCAGATGGTGTTAATCGCTTTCCTTCCATTAGCAAACTTATGATAGAATTTTGTATTAGCATCACCTTCCAGGAGCCAGATGGCTCTGCTTCTGAGCCTCCAGCTTTCCTCTCTTTCTTTCAGTATTTGTGAGCGCCTAGTAACGAGAGAGGCATATTCCTCTTTCTTCTCCAATGTGGGGAAGGTTCCAGTGGATTGTTCTTCAAATGCAGCAATAGCTTTTTCCGCATCCTGTAAGGTCTGATTGTCCTGGATATGCTTTTGATGGGCCCATCTTTTAGTGATCTGTTTGAGTTCTGAAAGTTTCCTGACAAAACCAGCCGAGATATCCTCATTGTCCCGGATAGGATTGGAATTCCAATAATTTTGTACCAGTAGAATATATGAAGGGTCCAGGAGCCAGGAGGCATTGAACTTGAAAGGACTTTTTATCTTCTGGGAGGAATTCTCAGCCTCAAAGTAGATGGGTCGATGATCTGAGATGCCCCCAGATCCAACCCATTGTCGGGAGCGGGCCAGGACGCTGTAGAGAGGTTCCTTGACAAGAAACCGATCGAGTCTTCTGGCCAAACTTTGTTCGCCATTTCTATTATTGGTCCATGTGTATTGGAGACGAGCCGATGGAATGTCGATCCAGTTATGGTCCTCTAGAAGGCTTGTGAGGGAGTTTGTCAACGGATCAATTTGAGCATGATGCCCCCATGATTCGCAAAAGCCTAAGGAGAAATTTAAGTCTCCTCCAAGTAATATATTGTCCGCATTAAAAATCTCAGATTCCAATAGGTGTCTCCAGAAGGTGGCACGATCCGTGCACGGGCCATAGATATTGATAAGTCTAATGGTCCGTCCTATTTGATGGGAAATAATATCAAGACCGATGAAATTTCGACCCCCAAAATAATTCAGGATTTTAGCTGATCTGTTATTTACTCCAATAGCCAAACCACCAGATCTACCAGATGCATCAATGACCTGGAAAGCCCAGGAGGGAAACCAGGATTGGAGTAACTTGGTAAGGGGATCGGCCTGGCAGAGTGTTTCCTGAAGGAAAATGATATCAAGGGCAGATGATTGGAGAAGCCGCTTCAATGCTAGCTTTTTGGTTTTGCTAGCGAACCCCCTGCAGTTGAAGGATAGGATCTTCGTGGAGGGGAGTGCAGGGGGCCGTCCTGTGCTCTAAGGGCCCCGAATATGGTCTTTTGACGCCCAAGGGCGATTTCGGTGTCAGCTATGTGGCGAGCTTTGGAGAGACGAGAGGGTCTGCCCCTGGTATTCTTGAGAGTCAGTGAGCCGGTAATCATATCCAGTCCCACAAAATCAGGTCCCTTATCCTTTGTGCGAGGGCGAAGGGAGTAACGGGGATTGGCCGGATCAGGGATATCAGAGGAGGGGACTTGGGGTAATGTGACCCGCAAAGGAGGGCAGACCGGAGGTTGGTGCGGGAGAGAGCAAGAGATAGATGACTGAGAGGAGGAAATAAACTGAGGAGCCGATGAAGAGGAAACAGATAATGTAACAGATTGAGAGTGCAAATCCGATGATGAACATGAAGTAGGAGGAGACAATGACGGATTTTGTGACTTACCCGAGTGAGTGTCAGCGCGATTCGGCGTCGGATGTATAGTTGATGACGAAGGAGGAACTGGGGCAGTGGAAACCGGTGCTAGATTGGCTGCATGTGAGACATCCATGTTGCCTCCTTCAGTCTGTGGGCGAACTGGTGATTCATTATGATGCTCCACATGAATGTCTTCAGATTTCCGAGGGTCCCGTTCCTCCATATCAGGAGACCGAGTTCGTCGAATGAGTGGACAATCCCGGAAGATGTGTCCCACCTTATGGCACCTGCGGCATCGATATGGTATACCCTCATAATCGATGGGCTGCTTCCGCGTAGTGTCCCGCCACTGAATGGTGATAGTCTCCAAAAGTCCTCCCCGAGTGTCCAGATTAACAAGAATGCGTGCATACGCCATCATACCCGTCTGGTTGTAAGATCTGTCATGGTCCATGTAGGTACCGATGGCGTTACCAATGCGCTGGAAAACATCTTCAGACCAGAATTGAAGAGGGAGCCCTGGGAGGCGAATCCAAACAGGTCCGATGTCGATCTGTTCTGTCTCTGGATCAAATAGGGCGGTCCATCGCTTGAAGAGAACAGGGGCATGGTCAAAATGCCAGAAAGATGAAAGAACCCAATTGGTGTGGTCTGCACGAGCAAAACGCATGGCGAACCAGCCCCGAACGAAGGTCTGAACAAATGGGATTTCCGTGAAGTGATGACCCCAGACAGCAGCTGCCCATGTCTTCAATCTTGCTGCCGTGTAATTGCGACCCCGGATGCATCCAACCAGTACACGGTCCGCAAAGTCCATAGCGTCACCCAGTCGTATATCCCCTTCCAATCTGAGGAGAACGTCGCTTTCTCTTGATTTGAAACACTTGTTCTGCCTTTTAGGGTTCCGGGTTGAAGGGGAATCAGGCAGCCGACTGGAATGGTGAGGTCTGGAGGGCGGCGGGTCCTGATGGAGACCTGTAAGAGAGGGATCAGAAATGGAGGGATGACCCGTGAGCGGGGGCACAGAGGTAAAACTGCCGGAGGAGATGCCGGAGGTATTCAGATAGCCATAGGATACACCCAGATGAGGAATGTAATACGACAGAGGGTTAGGGCCGGAGGTCGAAGGGTATAGGCTAGGGTTTGAGCTAAGGCAGCCAGATACAAACCCTAGGGTCGACGGGGAATGCGGAGGCGTCGAGAAAACCGGCCAAGTTGGGGGGTCATCTGGAAGGATCACAGGATTACCCGGAATATGATCAGAGAAATGGTAAGGAGCGGAGGCAGAGGGACCAGGTATATGAAGACCACCAGATGAGGATATAGGGGTCCGCCAGATAGATACCCCCTCCAGAGGGTCGACGGAATAATCGACGGCTTCGATATCTTCCATAGGCGGCAGCTCCCCAGATCTGAAGACACCTCGGATCATAGGTTAACCCGGAAAAGCGACAGTTACAGTATCAGAAAAATACAGCGGTAAAAACTTGAAACCGATGTGAGAAATGTGAATAAAATAAAATACTGTCGGCTAACAGTCCGTTCAGCACAGTCCGGCAGTGAGCTGATTGAACGGGGGTGACGGTCCGTTATGGAGGGGATGGAAACCATATGCCCAAGTGCAGCAGCAGTAGGGCAAAAACCCTAGCCGAGTCCTTCGCGTGCGATCGTACCAGCCATCCTTTCAATCCGCACATGCATACCTTTTACATAGCAACCCTTGTATTTTTTCTCTAGAAGTTTTTACCATGGGATCTCCCCTTCATTGTTATGAAGGAAGGGTTCTGAAATTTTGTGAGAAATCTTATGGTGTTCCTTTATTGCTTTGTGTTGTTTACATGTTTATGCCATTAAATGTATTTGAAATAACATCTCTAAAATTGTTTTAGAGTAGTTACATTAGCTTTGCTTCTTGTGAGTTAGTTCCTTATGATACTAGACATAGCTAAAGTTCTTAGGGCATGTAATATCCCCAATTTTGATTTTTCATTTGAGGGGATTAATGGAGTTTATTGGGGAGGTGCTAAATATATCACAATTTTGTAATCTATGCATTGGAGACATTTACCTAGGGGGGATAGTATGGGGTAAAAATGGAGGCACCCAAGGGAATAATGTAATAATGAGATGGGCCACAGTAATAAATAAAGTGGTTAACCCGTAGCATGTAAGGGACCACAAGTAGTTAGCAATAATGTAATAAGCCCATTGTATTAGATAGATGGTATTGAGCAAACCATGGTAATGACCCATGGTATTGTATGTATTAGGCCTATATAGAGGCTAGAGACTCCCCATTGAGAGATGTGAAGGAAAATTGTATGGACAGGCATATGGCTTGTGGAGTGTTCTCCTTCCTTAAGGAGTGATTGTACGATGTTGACCTACCTTAAGGGTTGAGATCAATAAAGAAGAAGCATAGCTATATTCAGATCTTGTTATTTCTTGGGTTTATTTATATTATCATATATTTTTGGGTCAGATCTATTACAAGTGATCTAATACATTGGGCTTATTACATTATTGCTAACTACTTGTGGTCCCTTACATGATACGGGTTAACCACTTTATTTATTACTATGGCCCATCCCATTATTACATTATTCCCTTGGGTACCTCCCTCTATACCCCATACTATCCCCCTAGGTATACTACATGGGGCTTAGGAGAAATAGAAAATTATAGCTCTAGTAGAATGTGGGGGCCACAAGAGAAGGAAATTCGACCCAATGGAGCAATTCGCACTAGTGAGAAGAGAGAGAGAGGAAGGGGTGTGAATTAGTGGGAAGTGGGGACCACCAAGGAAGAAAGGGCCAACAATTATAAACAGAGCTTGGAGGCCTCCATTTAGTACTTTTGATCATTTGACAATTTAACATTAGTTTTCTTGAGATGCTTAGCCAAGACAATCGTGTTGTTTAGCATAAGGAATTCTTGAGCGGGAATTCCACCCTCATTCATGAGAAATTCGAGTGTCTCCTTAATGAGGCAATTGGGGAGCTCAATTTAGAGTTTCCAATTGGGCACATTTACATTCATTTCCTTCAGCTAGAGCGAGTCTTCCTTGGACACAGGAGATAAATTTGTGGCTCTTGGGAGGGCTAGCGAAAAGGGAAATTTGGGCCATCCAAATAGCAGAGAATATGTCCACACAGAGGGTTGGAGTTTCTTGTCAATTTGCAGGTCTATTGGTGAGGCGTTTGGGAGAGATAAGCTGCTCCAATTCTTAGTCTACGCAAGGGTTCACTGGGCATTGTTGCGTAATCACTTGGGCAAGGAGAATCTATGGTGTGGCTATGGAGGAATAAGGGAAACTTTGGGAGGAAGTAACCTGATGGGAAGGATATTTTCCAGGAGATATTTGGAGCATTTTGTAGCATATTTCATCTACAACCAGTTAGAGGCCCAACACAAATTGGAGTCATTGAGGTCCAATTAATTTCCTAGAATTTTATGAGTAGTTTAGATGCCCGAGACACCAATTCCTTTCTAGCAAGTAGTAGTAGAATTTATTGGGCCAGTGCAAAGACCTGGGAGAGTAGTTTCCAACACTTGGACAAATCCATTTTCATCTAGGACTTCACTAGCTTGTTGTCGCAAGCCCACATTCCTCTTCTTCATTTATATGTACATTATTTTCTTAGCTAATAAAATGGCTCAGCTCTTGGTACAATTTTTGGTGCGATTTGTCATTATGTTGGTGTGTTAATTCTACGGTTACATGTTTATGCTTTATTTGTTGTTATCACTTAATATTTCCCGCTAGAAATATTACAGGGCAGTGTACAAACCCCAAGGCCTTTCTCTATTTGCTTGCTCACCAAAATGAACTGGGTCTTACTTGTTGAACTTTTACGTATGCTTGATTGCTTTGTATTCTCTATTTCTTTGAAGATAATGTTTCTAATCCCATTTTGTGTAGGATGTTGCCAACCACATTGAATTGGGTGAATTGATTTAATGTTTGTTGATCACTCTATATGCACTGAACAAAGGGTTAGTGTTTTCTATCAACAAGAAGATCAATCCCCTTACAATTAATCAACTATTTTGTTAACAAGAATTATTATTTGTATGAACACCTTATTAGCATAAAAACCATAACATATTAAAGTTTTTTGTTTTTTGTTTTTGTTTTTATTTATTATCTCTTAACTATTTTTTTGTTTTTGTTTTTATTCATTACTCCCTAATGAAAGTTGATAGATTAATCTTTCTTTTAATCCAAATCTTTATCTTATGGTCACAAATGAAAGATGCTGACATGTTCTAGTTGTGTTCTCCACATCAACGAATCAAATTCAAATATTAATTACCTTGCATCTCTAGATCCATGTTTACCTTTTCACATTTACCTAATACATTTATGAAGTTATCAAATAACAAATGACATCATGTAGATATGTAGGTTTATAAAACAAACGGTCGACATGATCTTATAATACATATTTCTCCTCTACATCAACATATGAAATTTCAAATATTAATTATCTTGCATCTCTAGATCCATGTTTACCTTTTCACATGTACCTAATACAATTGTGAAAATATCATGCTAATTATTAAATAACAAATGACACCATGTAGATATGTAGGTTTATAAAACTAATGGTTGACATGATCTTATAAAACAGATCAAAGGAAACTATATGGCATCTTATGAAATGGATTATTCGAGAATCGTGATCTTATGAAATAGATTATTCTTTGATTTATTAATTATATTATTACCTAAAACAATTAATTACATCCTCATCATGTCCCATTATATCACCCTGATCGGGGCGGGGAATTGAACCAGTGACTTCACATTAAGGATTGCCTTAACAGAGCACCCAATCACTATTTGTCCAAGACCGTGTGGACACCTAAAACAATTAATTTTGAAAGCAAGAAAATAATATTAATTATATAACAACCACATTAGCATTACTAATGTAATTGTGCTAGCTTATTTTTTTCCTATAAAACCATATATAGAAAATATTTTTGTTTTTTTATAAATATTAGCTAAAACAAAGTATATATATACTAAATATAAAAAAACATCAAATATTCATATATAATATACTAAATATAACAACTACCAAAAAAATTGTATATTGTACCAAATAACAGGATATATTGTATCTGTTTGAGTACCAAAAAAATTTACAGCTTTTTATATAGTTTAACATTACAAAATTTTATTTTTTTTAATAATGTTTAATTTTTTGGGTTCACCTTTTATTTTATCATAATTACCTTTGTACAATTTAAAAATGTTGACGGATCTGACGACCCGGTACAAAGTTCTAATTACATAGATAACAAATAACAAAGCTTGAGTATCTTCAGAGCCCCCAACTACAGCTTCGACCGCAGTCTCTAAGTGCTAGAAATTAGCTTGGTGATCAATCTTCTAAAGGATTCGAAACCCAATTTGATTAGAGTCGTCGTTGCTTGGTATTCAAGCACAAAGCACATTCTAACGAACAATTCGTTGAGGTTTTGACTGCAATAATTTTTATTATTTCAATTCTATAAATTGCCACTGGATTTTTGTTTGAACAACTATATTGAACTATTACGCAGAATGGTTGACACATGTCACAGATTCAAATTTTCAAGGGTTGCAGTCTCATGGTTTTTTAGATTCGTTCGTTAAAGAGTCCTCACGACTTGTTTTTAGACAAGTCTTAGCTTTTTGTTACATCTTAAAATGGAAAGCAAATCAATAGTAAATGGTAAAAAAGAAAAAGAAATCTCAGGTTTTTTGGTAACAAATCATTTGAGTCAAGTCAAAATTGTTTCAATAGACAAAACAAGAAAGTGGATTTGGGTAAATGCAAAGCAATATTAGGGCATTTTAAGGCGTAGGATTGCTCGCCTTGAATGGGAAAAAAGAAGAAGAAAACAGTTCCAGAGGAAGAAAATAAAGAAGAGTCAACCATTTACAGTCCCACATCTACACCTCTTACTTGGTCATCAGATCTCTATGTCCAAGAATCGATGAAGGCCAGGACAAGGCTGGAGATTTTGGAAGCCAAAGAACATGAAAGGGACCACAAAATTTCAGAGACCACAATTGCAAATCGATGTTTAATGGAAGATAATAGAAATTTAAAAGAACAGGTAACAATGTTACAAGAGGCTCTAGAGATAGGAAAACAAGAATGACAAAGCATGAAGACAGTGTAACAAACCATGAAAGAATCAATAACAACAAACAAGGATGTGATAATTTCTAAAGCAACTCAAGTAGATACACAAGTATCTCAACAAACAAGCCTTTCGAAAGAGAAGGCAAAAGAGAACAATATGAAAGAGGGTACAAAAGAAATCAAAGCTAGAGATGAAGACATTAATGGTTACATAAGGAGAGAGGAAGAAGAAGATGTCAGTGCTCGTAGAGCACATGAAAGAGAACACAAAGAAATGAAGGGTAGAGAAACAAACTTTATTTTCAAGGGAATAAGAGATTATGGGAAGATTGAAAGTACTCTCAAATTGACAAGAGACTTTCTCAAAGAGAAACTACATTGGAAAGGGAAAATTTGCCAAGAAAGGAGGCTAGGGAAGATATGTGAAGAGAGGTCTCGACCCATAAAAGTCACCATGGTAAGCGTGCAAGACAAACACCATCTCTTGGGCAAAAAGAAACTCTTAAAAGGCTCACACTTCTTCCTAGATGAAAATTTAACCAACAAACATCAAGAGGAGAGAAGGGAAGAAGTGGAGAAAATTAGAGCAACAAGAAATGAAGGGAAAAGGGCATGGTTGTACAATGGTAAAGCAATTATTGTATTATTTAGGACTTAGGGGAAACAGGGCAACAAACTGGCAGTAAAGAAAAAACAGAGAATTCGATAATAGGGAGGAAAACAACAAGATCAACATGGATGAAAAGGGGTGAAGACTCAAATTTGAGTCTTACGTGCCAAATTGTGTAGCAACCAAATCCTACCTAGGTCTACCTAAGTTTAGTTTGTTGGAATTGTAGAGGTTACCCTTGGAGGAGGGGATCTAGATTAGGACCTATTGCGGAAGGTAGATACATAATTTGTCTTACGTAATGTTATGAAACCAGCTCAAGAAAAGATAGAAAAGATAGATCAACGCCTTAGAATTCAGCCTCTTCGAGGGGGCAACCTCCTTTACATTACATAAATGAACAATTCTTGGATGTTTCAAATGACAAAACCTCCTTTCTATATATAGGAGTCTAAGGAGTCACAATATAACCCAGCCGACCTAACAATAATAATATAAAACCACAAAAATAACAATAGAGGGATTCTATGGGGCATAGTAATAACAATATGGGTACAATAGGGGCACAACAATATTAATAAGGGGTACAACTACGATAGTAATGGGGTAATCATTAGTATTATAGGGACCCAACATGTAAACTCATGAACATGATGGTTGCAAACCCCTGTGTTTGACAATTATTTGAAGTTAGCAGTTTAGAACAAGGTAGCAGAAAATGGCAAAGGGTGGGGGATACTAGTTTTAATGAAATAAAAAGAAGGTCGTGACATTCAGTTATTGAAATAAGTTGCAAATAAACAATATTTATGGTTCAAAATATTAGAGAATGAGAATCACATAAGAATTGCAACATGTTATTTTGCCCCTCAAGTCTCAAAAACTTACAAAAGTAAGGAGCTAGACAACAAGGATCCGTATGCAGCTTTAAAGAAAGATATTGTCATGTACTCTTAGTAGGGAGAAGTTATTTAAGTGGAAGATTTCAATGCTAGAACAACAAATCATCAAGCTAGTATTCTTTGTTGCAAAGAGGATCGCAATCCCATTTGGCTCCACTGAAAAGGAGAATCCCCAATGGGTGAGGTGTTCAAAAGATGACAAAGTTAGCAATCATTTTGGACATGAGTTGCTTACATTGTGTGGTGCTTTCAACTTAATTATTTGCAATGGTCTAGATAGATGGAAAAGGTCTGGGAACTACAGTTGCAACACATACAATAGGCCAAGTGTTGTTGACTATGTGATTTATTCACAAAGCTTGATAGACAAGATAGACGAAGTAAAGATTGAGAGCAGATTTGGGACTTAAAATCAGACCATAACCCAATTTATATAAAGTTATCATGTTTAGAAGAGCGACATCATAAGAGGAAAATATAATGCTCTTTGGCAATCACTATCAAGGGGAGAAATTCTTCTAACACAAGAAAATTGTACTATCTTCAAGACAATGTTAGAAAGATTAATTCAGAAGGAGAAAAATAGTTTCAAAAGCTTCAACAATCATGACTTAACAAATATAATTAAAATTGCACTTGAGAAGTGCAAAAGAGCCAAAAATAGGAAATAAGAATTAAATTGTTTTCGTGTAAATGTTTGGTTTGATGATGAATGCAAAATGGCAAGGGGAACCTTGAAAACCACAGGCAAGGAGAAGATGAATGTAAAGTTATATAAGCAAATACTTAACAGGAAAACAAATGAGTTCATGCAAACAAGGCGAGAAGAGTTAATATATCTAAGCAAAAACAACCCAAAGCTTTTATGGAAAGAACTTCAACCAAGGAAGAAGCAAATTGAAAATAATATTACAACCAATCAATAGTTTGAATATGCAAGACAACTCTATGAGAAAGAATTAGAGGTGAAGCCTCCCCCCAAGATCAACACAACTACAAAGCTCTTCACGTTACAGGAGTGGAGATTGGAATTAAGAAGTTGAAAATAGGAAAGGCAAAGGATTTGGTTGAACTTCAAGCAGAGTATCTAAAATGGGGAATGAACTCTCTTGCAACACACATCATGGAAATATTCAACAACCTCATTCAGCAAGGATTCCCAAGGGATTGGACAACTAGCCTAACAATACCCCTTTTTAAAGTGGAGACATTAATTATCCTTCCAATTATATAGCCATTATGATCAATCCTTAGTTTGCAAATCTTTTCGGTAGCATGGTAGAAAATAGAATAAGTAAGTGGGCATAAGTAAAAGAAAAAAGGGAAAAAGGACAAACGGGTCTTAGGCCGAAGCATTCTACAATGGATCATGGTATCACGTTGAGACACATTATTGAAAATGTTTGAGAGGAAAAAGAAGAAGTATTTTGCTGCTTTGTTGACTTCAAAAAGGCATTTGACACAATCCCTAGAGATAAGTTGTGGCATAGAATGGAAGAACTCGAAATTCCTTTGCATTATTGAGCCGTTGTCCATAGACTTTATGAAGAGGTGAAAGTCAAAATTAGAACCTCAACGTGTGTTTCAGAAAGCTTTAGAAGTGACATTGGTGTCAAGCAAGGTTGCCCTCTATCCCCTACTCTTTTTGGTTTATATATTGATAAATTGGAAGAGTGGATAAATTTGCAAGGTAGAGACAATATTTGGTTGGGGGAGTTTGTGATAAAGCTTCTTTTGTATGTTGATGATATTGTATTGATTTCTAAAGAGGCCCATGGATTGCAAATGCACCTATATGCCCTTGAGCATTTTTGTAGAGCAATGGGGATGCAAGTCAATACTAGCAAAACCACAATAATGATTTTATCTAATAAAAAGAAGCAGAGCCAACATATGTTTTTATTTGAAAGCAACATTCTTGAAGAAGTAAATGAGTGCAAGTACCTCAAATTGATTTCAACAACAAACTTAATTGGGAGGACTGTAGACAGAATATAATTTAGGAGGGTGGAAAATATTATATGATTTTCAAAACAGATGTAGAGAGGCAGAGTTATGGGATTATAAAATGGTTGAAGTGCTTTTTGGACTCCTAATTTGTCCAGTGATGTTATATGGGTGTGAATTGTGGGCTAGAAACACCCCCGTCTCAAAATGGAAACAAATTGAGAAAATCCAAAAATGCTTGATCATGGACAAGTTCAAGATAAAAAGTTCGGTACCTTATGAGATAATGTTGAGTGAAACAGGAGCAATTTCCATCGAAGCAATTGATATGATGCGACTCATAAGATAGCTAAAAAGAATTGAGCAAATGGGAGTAGGTAGATGGCCTAATGTTATCTTCAATGAAGACATGAGTGAAAGAAAGAAAACATGGATGAGACAAAACTACACATGGATGTAAAAATGGAATATCTACCTCAATGTCTATCCCACAAATAACAATGAGCTAAAGAATTTTGTTATGGATAAGTTTGTAAAAGAGTATGGGGAAAAGAGTTGGGTAGAAGGAAGAAGTACTACATTGAGGTATTCAACCCTATGTGTGATTTACAACAAAAAGAGTACATTGGAGCTAGCATTCTGTGGAGGGCAAAGGTTCTTATTGCTCAATTAAGAACCAACTCACATCAACTTCGCTGTGAAACAAGACGATGGAAAAGGCCTAAAGAAGTTGGGGAAGAACATGTGTGTACATTTTGCAAGGCTTGGGCAATGTAATTGAAAAAACATTTCATTTTGGAATGTGACACATTCAAAGACATCAAATAAAGTTATGAGAATATGTTAGCATCGGTTTTTTGACATCATCGTTTCAGTTAGGGGATTGTTGGAAGGTTGGGCCAGCTCATCATCAATTTGAATAAGAAAATAATTGAATTGCAAAAAATAAAAAAATAATCCAATAAACTATTTTAGATAAAGTTATAGGAATATATTAGCATCGATTTTTTGACATTATCATTTCAGTGAAGGGATTGTTGGAAGGTTGGATTAGCTCATCATCAATTTAAATAAAAAATAATTGAATTAAAAAAAATAAAAAAAATAATCCGGTCAACTATTTTTAATCTGATAGCCCAAATAATCAAACCTTCCGAAATTGTTATTTTATTCTATAAAACTAAAACTAGATATATATATTACTCTCTTAAACAGGACAGAGGAAGGAGATACGAGGTTCGGGGTGTTTGAAAAGCAAGAAAAGACGATGAGCGTAAATTACGGTACAACTGACCTTATCCCCTTCCATTTGTACCAGAACTCTCTCCAGAGTGACATCCCTGCTGATAAGATGGCAGCTTCTTCATGTTATTGTGCGCCAGTGAACACCCATCTCAATCGCAATCTGAATTACAGACTCAATTCTCTTCCTTTCTTGAGGATTCCATCTGTAAAAATATCAACGCTACCCCATTGTTCTGTCCAGCTGTCCCATCTCATCGCTAGCAGAAACGTGTTCAGAATCACAGCATTAACTCAAGAAGAAACTCAAACTACAGAGCAATCAGAACCCGAAGAAGAAGAAACAAATGCAGAGCAACAGCCCAAGGACAACACAGTGCAAAAACCAGAAAACGAAAAAGAGCCATCTTCCAACAGAACTAAACTCTATGTGGGCAATCTCCCTAGGAGCTGTGACAATGCATATCTTACTCATCTCTTTCAAAAGTTCGGAACTGTAGAGTCTGTAGAGGTAATTCTCATATATATATATATATATATATATATATATGTTTACTTGATGCCTATTTTCTTTTTAAGGGTTTTTAGAGACTGACCTAGTCAGGGGCTCTTCTTATAACGAAAGTTGAAAAGTGAATCTTATTGAAAGATGCCGGGTTTTAAACTTTCTGTGGTTGAACATCTCGGTTTTAGTAGGATAGAATATTAAGAGGGATATAATTGCAATTTTTTTTTTCATGTTTAATTTTTACCAGGATGGGCACCGAGGAAGTGTACACTGATTTCTAACCAACGTGTTGGCAACAGGTCGCCCGGAGGCAGGAAACTGGTGTAAGTCGAGGATTTGCTTTTGTCACAATGAGCACCGTTGTAGAAGCCAAGGCAGCCATTGAAAAACTGCAAGGCTCTGTAAGTGGCAATTTAGTTTTTGGATTGCTTTTCTTTTTTAAATCATATAGGCTTGCAGATGCATTTTAGAGATTGAATTCCAGTTGCTTGTTGTATTTTGAAAATGAAGGACTTGGGTGGACGTGATATGATTGTAAACTTTCCAGCAGCAGTGCTATCCAAGGGAAAGAAGGGTGAGGACGCATATGTTGAGACTCCACACCAATTATATGTTGGTAACCTTGCCTGGTCAGTGAAGGAGGACACCCTGAGAGATTTGTTCAGTGAAAATGGGAATGTCTTAGGTGAAAAAATCGTTTATAATCGTAAAGATGGAGTGCCTCGTGCCTTTGGTTTTGTTTCTTTAGCCTCACAATCAGAAGTGGAGGCTGCCATTGCTTCATTGCACGGGAAGGTAATCGATCAGACTTTATTCTTTCAATAATTTTTAATTTTTTTGAAGTGCTTAGAGAAGCATGCCCCAACATGATCCAAAGAGTGGACTTCTTTCAGCGTAGGTGTTAAGTGTGAGAGGTATCTAATACTATATATTATGCCAAAATAACCCGGGACTTGTACGGGGCCCGATCCCCTTTGAAACTCAAACTCATGCTACATAGGTGGGGCAGACTACAGCCAGAAGGGAACACTTCGTCCACCTCATTAGTGAATCAATGGCCTTTTGGCACAGTTGTAGACTTTGACTTTTGTAGGTTGACAGAGATGAATATATGATTCCACGCTACCAAATATTGCTCCTGTGTAGAGTCAAAAGTAATAAGAAAGATAAAGAAATTATGGAGAAAGGCAACATGGTTTCAATAGTTCATTCATAACATTCACTGCATCCTGTAATAGGAAATAGAGCTTACTGTTATCCTCTGCTTTCCATCATTATCTTCTGTCTGTGCTCCTTCGAAATTTTCAACATGCACTCTTTCAACTATTTAACGTGGTTAGGCTGCTATTATGTAGAGGGACAATCTGCTTTGTCTAGCATTTTCAATTCATGATGCTAGTTGTGTCAACATGTTTCATTGAATTAAACTTCATGTTCTATGATGATGTAGGAGTTTCATGGACGAATGCTGGTGGTGAGACAAGTCAGAGCAACGAACAAAGTATTATCACATGTGCCTATTCCTAAAAAAGTACTGCTTTTCATCAGACACTCTTTTTGTAAAGACTATATATTTAACTAGGATCTTGAGAAGATGGTGCATAGGATCATTTTATCCTTGTGATTGAAATTCACGGTTTAGTATTATACATGAGGCAAAAGGTCTGTTGTGTACTCTTTGTCGACTGCATTTGTACCCTGAGAATTTTGCTTTTCATATGTAGTGCAGAAGGCTTGGAGTAGTAGTAGGCATTCATTTGCAACCAGAGGTAGTTACAATACTAAAACACAGCTGTTTTGAAAATATAATAGTTCTTGAGAGCAATGGCTGTGGCTTGTTGCGTACCCTACCAAAATTCCTGCAAATACTCGTGTAAAAGCAACATATACCTTTCGAGAATCGAGACTTAATAAATGATTTTTTTTTAATTACATGTCATTGATGATAATTTTCATACTGGCATGCAAATTGATTATCACCTCTGCCTGTCAATCCAAAACTTGATCATGGTTCAGGTTTGACGCTGCCGTTCATAAACATTTTATAAATAGGTCAAACCTTTTCACACCATCATTGAATGTTAGTCTGAAAGTGGAAGAGAAAGGATACTTATATAAGATGACCTTCTATGATACACGGAACCATAAGGCATAGCAGTCAAAATAGCAGAATTCAGCCATCAGTCTGCACTACCAAAAACAAAAGAAAGTATTTTACTCGCTCATAATTACCAAGTTCAAGGATGAGAGAGGGAGCAAAACTGAAGGTGAACTCCAAACCTATGTCACACGGTTCAGGTTTGAATTCAAGTTCAGCAATGATTAAGTTCGATTTGAATTCGGAGTTTCCGATGAGGTTCTGCATTAAGTTCAACTATACATATTGTTCAACTATACATATTTTTCTATATATATATGATATAAAATTATCAAAAATCAATATCCATCAATAAACATATATGAGTAAGAATTCTGATTATTAAACATACATAAATAACTTAATCATAGTAGCATCTAATTATCAATGGCATTAGTTAAATATAAACATACACCATAATAGTTTGCAAATGTAATAAGAAATGGCATATTTTTCAATCTTCAAAATTTAAAGGAAGGTCTATAATGTCAAATACTTGTAATTTCTGTAAAAATCACAAAATTAAAACAGAATAAAAATTTAAACATACAAATTACAATACTTATACAACTATATTGCAAAATCATGGAGAACATATTCAAATTTCGAAATTTAAAAAATGAAGTCAATAATGTCAAGTAGTGGTTCTATTGTGTTAAGTTTAGGTATGTTCTATGCTTAGAGAAATTTATTTCAATTTTCACAGTTAGCTCAATATCTTTAGCAATCACATCAGCATTAAAGTAAACTGCAGATGGAACATAAACATAAATTGCAAATGACAAGCCAAGGCAAGAGGACACAAGATGTGGTGCTAGCCAAGGACAAACCCCAATGTGGGGAAACCTTTGATCAATTCTTCTTATACGTTCTTCAATAGTTCAGCAGAGAGAGAGATAGCACATTTACAATAGAAGTCAATACTTCGACTAATATATTATCTCTACATGAGATCAGTTGAAGACATGCTGTTTCAACTGATTCTCCAAGGTGACTCATTCACCTATCATGTGCTGCATCTCGTCCATATGCTGCACCTCACTGTGTTGCACCATGTTGTACCCATCATCACAATACTGGACCTCATGCTGCTGTTGTCCCAGTGTATACCTAGTGCCACGGCTGCACCCTGTTATGCCCATGTGCTTGCTGCACCATTGCTGCTTTGTGTCCTAGCTGCATCAAGTACTGTACTGCTGTCCCATACAGCACTCTACTTGCAGTTGTCCATGCTTTACCATTCTATTGCTGTCCATGATTCTTCATGCTTGCAGCTGTCCCATGTTGCATCATGTTTTACCATGCATGCTATAATACCTCATCATTGCCATGCTGTCCCATTGCAGCACCTATGTCTAGCAATACTGATCATATGTATTGCTGCCCATTATTGTTATGACTGTGTGCAGGTTAGGGCTACCACACAGTCAGGAGATAAGTCCTTTTAGGACTGCAGTTTATCTTGAAGAGCTTTCTCTCATGCCACCTTGTCCTTTGAAGGTGCTATCCACCCTTGATAGTCCTTGACACAACCTCAGCTGTGTGCTCTGGTTTGCAGCCTAGCACAACAGCTAGCTGTAGCACTCCGCCTTCCCAAATGATACCCAAACAACAACATTTCTTTCCTCATGAACTTGGCCAAGCTGACAACACTTACCTGCACTCAAATGCATACATATACAACCCTGAATCTCTCTTCCTTGTGACTGTGGCTTCCCTGTCTTGCTGCTGTCCATACCCACGTTGCTTCATGCTATGATAAGGTCCCTTCTGCTGTGGATGAAGTCCTTATGCTGTGGCTAAGGCCTTGAGTTAGGGCTCCTCTTGACAGCAGTTTAGGGCTTCCTCTTGACAGTGGTTTAGGGCTCCCATTAGCTACAGATAAGGGCCTTCCCTTTGCTACGGTTAGAGCTCCCTTTGCTGCGGATTAGAGCCTTCCCTTTGCTGCGGATTAGGGCTCCCTTTGCTGTGGATTAGAGCCTTCCCTTTGCTACAGATTAGGGCTCCCTTTGCTGTGCATTAGTACTCCTATTGACTGCAGCTAGGGCTTCTTAGATCTGCGACAAGATCTCCTCCAAGACTGCGGCTAGGGCTCTCCTAGATGACTGTGTCTAGGGCTCTTTTAGATGACCCTCTCCACTGCGTCTTCCTTGAGAGAAGACAAACCCAAAACAAGTGGAGGGAGGGAGATCATGAGAGTTGTGTTTTCAAATGATTCAAGGCACCTTTATTTATAAAAAACGTGGAGCACATGAGGGGTTTATTTGGTTGTTGGTCGACCTTGATGAATTGTCCCATAACACAAATAAATTCATATCTCCATGAATACTTATCGGAATCGGATGATCTTTAGATCAATCCTACACCTCTCGATGAGAGGGATCCAAGAAAAATATCAGCTGCCATTAATAAGATGACCCACATGGAGTTTGGCCCTAGTTGCCAATTTTATCATATTGGCATTGTTCCTAGCAACGTTTGAGGTCCCTATGAATTGAGCCATCAACTAGGCTAATTGTTGTTGCCATTGAGCTAACACCCGGTCTATTTCTTGTTTCCCTTGAATCAACTGTTGTCCTTGTTGTTTCCCTTGCAATAACAAGTTACTCATTTCTTGTTGTCCATGAATTATTGCATTCAGTTAGATAACAGGATCCTGTTCTCCTTTCTTGGTTCTATCTTCTGGAAGCATGCAAAACTCATATACACACAGCTGGCAGGATCCCCAACTCTAATATCATTGTGTTATCCAAAAATTTTTTCCCTAGGGTTTGCTTCAAATAAATAGGGTTTCCAATAAAAATCATTCAATAATGAAACAAATAACACATTCAATAGTACAGTATGACATGATCTACACCAATATCATTGTTCATTTAACAACATATAATGTGATGGTCCATCTAACACAGTGTTGTAGTTCGACCAATCAACAAGAAGTTCAAAATTCAACAAAATGTAACCAATGAACAATTGTAGCCTATCTACCAATGACCTGAACTGTCTATACAAATCTGCAAACTGAAAGTAATACACAACTTGTATTTCCTTGCAAGTTTTGACCAAAAATACAATTAACCTAGGATTAATGGACAAGCCGAATTTCCTTAGGATGTTGACCATCTGTTAGAAAGGATGATCAAATTCCACTCCAAGATCTGTTGAATCCACCATCTAATTACCTTAGGAAGCTTCTTCAAAATCTATCTCAGGAGGTTTTGGTTTTCCATAGGCTCTAAACGGTCCACCAAAAAACCTCAGGGAGATTCGATTGAAGGAATTTTGTTCATGCTCAGAACTCTCAGACTGTTTCAAAAGGATGTTGGTCTGCATCAACAGGACTTCGCATAAGTTCAACTATAGAGGGGTTTTAGCCAGCCTCAGAGAATTTGGGCTGTTGCTTCAGGGAATTTTCGGTTGCCTTAGAGGTTTCAGCCTATTGATCTCAGAAGAATCTCAGTTGCCTTATGACTTGATGGACACTTGACTAAATTGAGAGGGCGGGAGAATCAGTTTAGTCCATTCATGGACATTAAAATTCTTTTCTTTTAACTGATTAACCGAAACATTAAGTGACCAACCTAGCAAATAATAACTAGCAGATTTAATATGTGAACAACAAGTAATAAGTAAACCAAAACATCACATTAACACATATGGACACCAGATATAAAAGGGAGAAAACCATAGCTTTGTTATTGTTGTGATGCAGAGGCATGCTCTTACTCTTTTTTTCATATGATTTTATGTAGGCTCCAATCTATAGGAGGCTACTACTTTAATTTTTCTACAAGCTACAAGATGCAAGGAAGCTCCAACTCCCATAAGTTTTCTGTAGGGTACAACCCACAAGAGGCTTCTACCTGAACAGGCTCCAACTTGATCTTTATCAAGCCACAACTTGAAAGGAGACCACGATCCCCTCATACAAAATGAAAACAATATGCTAGTTTACCTAGTCTGCAACTTTGCATATCTCCATCTTTGATTCTGATTCTTCTTCTACTTAAATCCGCATCACATTTGCTCTATATGTGCTAGGTAACTAATGCATAACACCTCAATCAGCTCTCACCTTCTCTAACTCTCTAACTCCTCAACTCTCCAACCTTATACAAATTTATAAACGAACTTTGATGGCTGTAAGTATTCCACACACACAAATGTGAAATGACAAAGCTTGTCTCTTTGCATTCTAAAGGTGTCTCTTCAATTCCAAGATTGTTTAAACTCTTGAATATTAAAATACATAAAAGTAATTTCATCACGTCCAAATGTCATGCATTCATATTCTAATAGCCTTGCACCACAATATTCTTCATGTCTTTGCCTTTGCCTTTGCCTTGCATCACAACTATCTTCTTGCTTTTACGTTTGCCTTGCATCTCACTCATCATATGCATACATGTTTACAATTAGCCACTGCTCCATATGCACATAATTTGCCTCACTAATCAGCATCAATTAGCATATGTAAACACAAGCAGCCTTTAAGCAACACCCTTTGCAGCATAACAAACATATGAAAGCAATTTTTAACAATATGTTCTCCAACAATACCTGCATCAACACAAGCAAGCCATCAACAATACATGTTCAACTGTGCATACATTAATTGTGCATATGCCATCATATTTGTTGCTCCTTTATTCTGCCAAGCCATCAAAAGATAATAGACATGCCTTGTTGCACCTATTGTTCCTTTGTCGTCACATGTTTGTATTGCATTCTCATCAAGCATCAACAACATGCAACTTAACCTCTTGCTGTCAAACATCACTGCGACATACCTACTTTGTTGCTCCTATTGTTCCTTTACTACTCCTTTGCCATCACATCTTTGCTACTTCTTTGCCTTGTTGTTGCTCCTTTGCCATCAATGACAACAATGCCATTAGGTGTGTCATCCTTCTGCGTCAGAGAAGTTTCGACCTGCTACAAAGAATCTGTCTAGACTTAAATGAGTTCAATTTGCCTTTACCTCAAATTTCTCCACCACGGAATTCATTGTCTTCAAATAGATGGTTTCCTTGTTTGCTAGAACAAAATAGAAAAGATAAAGAAAAATTACTAACTAGGGTGGAATCTTTCACCATCGAAATTAGTAGGAGAAATGGGGCCTTAAAACCCTCAAAGCCACAACTTAAGAAGATAGATGTATTTGATCCGCAATGTATGATGATTGATTTTATCTCAGCTCTTTTCTGTTTATAGATTTCACTATGGGCTCCAAAATGTGAGGAGTTGTTGGTGCAGCCCCCAATTTTGGGTTTTTTTGCTCTAGCTGACCCAATTTTTGCACAATGTTGCCCCAAAATTGGAAAAATTAGGTTTTTACTCCTTTATCAAGAATATAGCCTATGAGGTTGGATAGGCTATTTCATCCTCCATTATCCCATCAATTTGGAGAGGACATTATAGGCATAATTACTAAATGTGTTGTAATTTTCTTCTCCAAAATTAATACAAAATGTTTTTTCTATGAAAAACAAAATCAAGCAATAGACAGAATGACCATCAATTTCAACGACCTATATTAGAAAACCATCAAGCAAGTTATAGGATTTAGAGAAGTGTGGACACCTTCAATAGATACCAAAAATAAGGCAATCGCATAACAAATTTGAAATTAGGCAGAATAGTATGATTAACAACATTCATATATTTATAGTTTGGAGCAATGTCACAGGGTTTGCCAAAATTGAACCTTGAGGTTCAAAATTCGGCGAACCCTAAAAAAAATTCAGATTCATTTAGGTTCGTTGAACATGAAATCCAAACACGAAGGTCGAACTGATCGGATTCAAACCTAATCAAATTCGAACATCAAGTTGAATCTGATCGAATTTGAACCTAAAGTCGAATTTGGTAAAGGAATCTGAGGTTTGTGCTTATGGATTATAACCTATGTCACACAGTTCGGGTTCGACAACGATTAAGTTCGATTCGAATTCGAATTTTTCGATGGGGTTCGGCATTAAGTTCGACTATACATATTTTTAAACATCTATATATATATATGTATGACATAAAATAATAGAGCGATTACACTAACACTGAAGTTGGCTTGTGAAAATCTATCGACAACCATGGTAAATAAAGCTAAACCAGTGGCCACTGCGGGAAACTAACTGGCGGGAAGCGAAACAAGAGAAAACCATGTGTTGCCCATGGTTTTTCTCATAAACCTTAAAACAACTGACAAAAACAACCTGAACTCTAACTTCGAACACCAAAAGAATTTAAAAAAATTATAAAATTCACCTTCAGGTTCGTCTTTAGGTTTGCCTTCAAGTTCGAATTCGTTGAGGTTCAAATTTGAGGTTCGACTATGAGGTTTGCCGAACCTGAACAAATTTGAATTTTTTTTGGGTTCGTCGAATTTCGAACCTCAAGGTTCAAATTTGGCGAACCCTGTGACATAGATTATAACTACTTGACATGATTGACTCCATTTTTTAAATTTCGAAATTTGAATATGTTCTCCATGATTTTGCAATATAGTTGTATTGTAATTTGTATGTTTAAATTTTGATTATGTTTAAATTTTGTGATTTTTTCAGAAATTACAAGTATTTGACATTATAGACGTTCTTTTAAATTTTGAAGATTGAAAATTATGCCATTTCTTATTACATTTACAAATTACTATGGTGTATGTTTATATTTAACTAATGCCATTGATAATTAGATGCTACTATGATTAAGTTATTTATGTATGTTTATGGATTAATTTTGATTTTTGATAATTTTATATCATATTATATATTATATATATAATATAGAAAAATATGTATAGTTGAACTTAATGCCAAACCTCATCGGCAACTCCGAATTCAAATCGAACTTAATCATTGCTGAACTCGAATTCGAACTCGAACCGTGTGACATAGGATATAAGAGAGCTAGGACATTCTTATGGTACTCATTGAAAACATGCATGTTGCCCATAACTGACAAAAAATGTACACAAACCAACATCGAACAAAACACAGTTTTGAGGTAGGAGACTTAGCCTTTTTGAGATTGTATCCATATAGACGATCTACACTCAAGAAAAGCGGTGCAAAAAAACTAAAGCCAAGGTTTTATGGGCCTTACAAAGTTCTCTGAAGGATTGGCGAAGTGGCATATGAGTTGGAACTACCAAGACAAAGCATAATTCATAATGTCTTCCATGTATCATGTCTCAAGAAGGCCGTTGAGTAGCAAGCCACTATTTCTATCGAATTGCCCCTGTTGAACGAAGAAGGGCAACTGGAGTTGATCCTAGAAGTAATCATGGTAGTACAAGAAATTAAACTAAGTGGCAGAGTAATTTCAAAATATCTTATTAGATGGAAGAATCATGGCTACTTGGAAGCAGGCAGCGGGAGTGGGGAGCAAGGTTTTCAAAAGCTCCTGAGTTAGGAGTGATTTTGGGAGTGAATTTTATATAATATATATATTTGATATATTTTGATGCATATATGTCAACAAAAGCATGTAAAATGATGGATTAGTGATAAAAAACATAAAACATGGATTAAACCATATAACATCATTCATCTAGTAGTTATAATCTTCATCAACCACAAGTCCACAAATTACAAGTTCTCATTTATATAGCATGTAAGCATGCACCAAACCAAAATAGCATCGAGTGCAATCCATCTATGAACTGAAAATACATCAACAAATAGACTCTATATGGCCTCTAACATCCAAAAAAATCATTCTACAACAAATACCTACATATCATCAAAATCATTTCCTCTTTTGGGATCTTTGTCATTAATATCTCTCTCTAAGCATTAACATAAGATAGAAAAAATGGAGCATGTCAAGTCATGATTTTGTTTGAGTAATGGGTACATTTTTAATAGGGTCATGATAGAGGAGTTCGACAACCAATGTCACTAACATCAAGGTATGTAGAGGTCTTGGTGCTCTTGATTAAATACGAGTTCCATACTCTAGTACGTGACAAAATCCAATGGAAACATTACAATCCCCTCAATCTTGAAAAATTGATAATTCTGCTGGATTTTGAGTGAGATCTAAAATTCGACTTTCTCCATATGAAATCCAATGAGGTCGGAACCACTCTCAAACCTCTTGAGTCATTTCATGGTAATGTTAAAAATTTAATAAAAATGATGAAAGTGAAAGATAAAGGAGAATGTCACTTTTACTTTAAGAACTTAATATTACCATGAATGGCATAATACTAGGGCCATAAGCTTGAAATTTAGGTTGCCCCACTCAAAAACTCTTGTTTCTTTGAAAAAAATTTGCATTTAGAACATCTTTGTGATTTTTTTTTGCAAAGAAATCCGAGGAGTGATTTTTTTTTTGCGAGAGCGTGCTCCCGAAATTCTCTCCCGCTTGGAGGAGCGTGCTTCAGGAGAGGATTCGAGGGGGGAAGGGCTCCCCCGCAACGCTGGGAAGAATCTACAAGAAGAAGACGCCACATGGGAGGGAGAACGCGTTTTACAACATCCCAATTTTCAATTGTTTGAGGGCAAGCAATTTCGAGAAGGGGGGAATGTAATGGCCTCTCCAAATTGATGGGATAATGGAGGACGAAATAACCTATCCGACCCTATAGGCTATAGTCTTGATAAAGGGGTAAAAACCTAAATTTTCCAATGTTGGGGCAACATTGTGCAAAAGTTGGGTCAGCTGGTGCAAACAAACCCAAAATTGGGGGTTGCACCCACAACTCTTCACATTTTGTAGCCCATAGTGAAATCTATAAATAGAGAAGAGTTGAGAATCTTGAGATCAAATCAATCATCATCAATTGTGGATCAAATACATTTGTCTTCTTGAGTTGTGGCTTTGAGAGTTTTAAGACCTTATTTTTCCTACTAATTTTGATTGTGAAAGATTCCACCCTAATTAGCAATTTTGTCTCTATCTTTTCTATTTGGTCCTGGCAAACAAAGAAACCATCTATCTGAAGACAACGAATTCTGTGGTGGAGAAATCTGAGGTAAAGGAAAATCAAACTCATCTAAGGCTACATGGAGTCTTTGTAGTAGGTTTATTACCCACCAAAAGTGGGTGATCCCATAGGAGAATTTTTCTCCTAATCATCGTTTTCTAGCCGACAGCTAACAACCCTTGACAATCACCTTGTAGCTAATGTGATGTGCCATTTTATCTCTGCCACCTGCATCAACCATATGTTTCCTTCCCCATTTGTTAAGAGCACATGTTAGAAGGTGGGCAATCCGATCCAAAGATATGTTATTCATTATGCAATTGGGTGCTTATGCTTGTTTTTCATTTGGACATTTGGCATGAATTATTGGGTGACTTGGAAAAAGGAACGGTTTTGATCATGGTTTTCTTCCCTCACCTTAAATGGGGGGTTAATCTTCAATCCTAGTCTAGTGATCTCCCTTAATGACCCATGGCTTTAGGAAGGGCACTACTTAACCCTGATTGAGATAGCGTGGTCCCTTTTTCCCATTCATTACTATCACTTCCCTTCGTACATTGCAAGCCCTATACTCCACCTCCCATCTCTGGGTCCACTGGGTTCTATCACACCCCCTCCCCTTGTCCACATGTCTGGGTCGGGCTTGGAAACTTTTCCCTGGGAAGGTTGATGCAACAAAAATAAAAGTAAAATGCATATCAACCATAAGCAAGAAACAAAAGAAAGAGAAGACTATAAAATGCAAAAGATGGTTGGGACATTAACAATAACACGTGGGCAAAAGCCAAGCATGAGCTCTGCCCTTTATCATTATGGTCATTACCTGCTTCCTAGGGCCAATGTTGCCCTGCCACATTATGGAAAAGAACCCTTGCACGTCCCAACTCCTGGTGGGTGATGAATTGCCCTATCACTAAGGGGGTAACTACTGCTACACATCATTCAAAGCATGCTCTCATTTCTTAGAGCTTCGAGCAGTAATGCAAAGAAAAATTAAGAAAAAACAAATAAGAGGGGTGGAAAAACAAATGCTAGGGTATCTCATCCATCCACGATTGCTCCCCCCTCACATTTGTACGCCCAGAATGTGGATTTCCTCATCATTGCTACCCCTTTGACCATGGAATATGGCCCTGAAACCCCTTTGTCCCAATCGTTCCATCATTATTCACTTGACACTTATTGATTGAAGGATGTACCAGGGACCTGTCTTTACCCTTAGGGGTTGAGAACACCTAATAAGATCGTTCATTAGCCACTCCTACCTAGGGAGGTAACACTATTATGTGATCAAAGCCCCAAATTTGGTCAATTTGCTCGACTAACAAGCTTGGTCCACTTAGATGAACTAATGATTATTGTACCTAATGGTGAAGATGCAACACTGGATATTGTGCGTGATTGGCAGGTGGTTTTCATTATGGGTTGGGCAACTTAATTGGGGCCCAAATCCACTAGAGGATGACACTGACACCCACAGGTGCTACATTGAGAGCCATGGGTCCCCGGACACTCATAAAGCATCATTTACATTCATGGGCATTTTCAACATCCACAGTGCTTGCACCTTGCCCAAAGTGTACACCCAAGGCGACAATGATATCCTAGCAACTTGATTTTAGATCATATGGCAAGTGAGATTAATGAGCACAACCAATTAGATTATTGAGATATATTAGTGATGGACTAGTGCCTTAGAATTGAAAAATATTTTCACAACAAAGATTGATATGTCAAGTTACTGGATAGACAAACGTTGCGAGGATGATATGCAAGATTTATCTTAGATGAAATGCAAGATCTACTCTAAATGTGAGATATAGGATCTTGGTTACTTTTAGTTACATGCCTAATCTAAATGAGAGCCTTCTCCTCAATTACTTTGAAGCTAGCCACAAACAAGGTTGTAGAGAGAAGTGTTGGGGAAGGAGGCTACAGTCTCATTAACGATACCTCCCCAGGACCTCTAACCACCCAAGTGCCTCCGTTCCTACAAGGGATTACCCACAAGAGAATTGCAAGGTCACATGTGTTAACCGTGAATGGGGTTTTAACTTCTCAATTTGAATGAAGAAGGTGGCCCTAACTTTCTATCAACCAAGATTATGCTTGGAGATCAATTTTAATTATGCAATTCTACTCTAGGATGAGAATGAAAGAGATGAGCCAATTAGAGATGCTTTAATGAGATAACAATGAAAAATGATCCAATGACAATAAGATAAGATCACTTATAACCAGTGTGTCAAATATTGCTTTGTCAATCAAGATCCAAATAGAGAAGCACCTTTATGAAACAATTATGGCTATTATAGCAAGATCTATTTATCACTTATGTGTGCTTATTAGAGTTTCTCTTTCACTTGTTAGATTACCAAGTTAGAGTAAGAGAAAAATACAAGATTGCAAGAGCACAACTACAAGTAATTTAGATGAGATTGCTAATAGTGAGATTAATTAATGAAATGTAACAAAAGAGATTCAACCATGCAATGCAATTTGTAAAAGAGAAATACTTATGCAGATGAGATACAACTAGAGTCTAACCATGCACAATGAGAGAGAAGAAAGGTTAGTAACCAAACAAGGCTATCCTTGACAAGACAAGGGAGAAGTCAATGCCAATATTCACTGTTTACCAAATACCTCAAATATGCTACTGTTAACAAAAGATTACACTGTTGTAGCTTATTTACCAATATGTGATAGTCCACTTAGATATCAATGCAAATATAGAAGAGCCAGTGCACAATAGCAATCTAGATCTTAAAAGCACTTGTGCTAGATTATAAAAGTGTTACTATGACCTCAAATCAGACCTTTGCAATGATGCAATCAGCCAATCGATCATCAATAAGCAAGATTAGTCACCCAGAATGCAATGAAACAAAAGCCAAAACACTTCAAATGATTCTTATGATTAGTATGTGTTGTTCTTAGGTGTTTTTAGGCTTTTGTGCTATGTGTTTCTCTTGTGATTATTTTGAAGCATATGGCAGTGAGCAAATATGTCAAAATGAGGAGGAGATTTAAGGTCTTATAGGCTTGCGGCCAAGTCTCAAGAGATGATGTGCCAAGATGCAGCCCCAAATTGTAATTTTTGGGCTAGAAACAAGTCTCAAAACCCTTTCAATCCTTCACACTACTCCTGTAATCACAAAGGGTTAACAAAATAACCAAAATGCCACCATGAGATACCTTGAAAAGGCAACCACTAGGGCTAGAAAGGCCCACAACTAGGCAAGAGAGGCAAGATTTGTGCTTGAAAGTGACCTCTAGCCCAACAAAACCCTTACTCAGGCTTGCAACACAAATATTAGCCACAAATTTTCAATGTAAATCAATCTCAAGCTTGTAAACACAAGGAGATTAGTCAAAAAATTGATTGAGAAGCACTTGATCTACCTCCAAATGACTGCAGCTAGGGTCTATTGACCCTTTAGGCCTGTGGCCAAGTTAGATATGCTTCAAGACCCATGCGGCTAAGGCTTAGAGGCCTCTTTAGCCCCGTGGCTAGGGTTTTTAGGGTCTTTAAGGCCCACTGTTAAGGTTACAAGGCCTCAAACCCTAGCGACTACCTTGAGTAGGCTTGAAATTCAAACTTTGAGCCTTTAATCCCTTGTCAGTGAACTTGAAACAAGCAATCCGAATTAGTTTGAGTCACAAAAAATTATACGCAAACCCTCAAATGATAAATTTTTGGATTTTGTTTTGATTTGCAATGGATACTAGCTCTCTAAGGGCTTACGACCTACAAATATGGCTAAGCATTGATGATCTAGAGGCTTGTAGTGATGGATCTAGGCTCCCTACGGCTAGATCAAGGCCTAAAATCAAATCTATAAAATTCAAATTTATAGATAAAATTCAAATTTGAAAAAATAAATCCCTCTAATTATTTACACAATAAAATGCAAAGGTTTGTGAAATAATTTACAAAGTTATTTACAATATTCACAAATGGAAATTACAAGCTCTAAATAAGCAGATTTACTTTATTGCTTAATTCAATTTTGGAAAATAATTTTTAATTTAGTGCCATGGCCAAGTTACTGCATACAAATTGTTAGATAAGCCTTTGGAAATTTAACACGATGGGCTTTTAGACCTCTTGTCTTGGGAATTGGCTGGTCCAACTGAAGACTTCCCCTCACGCCCAAGATCTGAATATCAAATAATCTCTACACACTTGAAATGGAATTATTAGATCATAAGGAGCCAAATACACGTTAAAGCCCTCAAGATCTAGAGATACCTGCTAGATCAAGTGAGCTAGAACGCTTTTCTAGACCCAATACCTAACGCAAGATACCTGTGCAAATAGATAATCCAACTGTTGGCAAATGAAATAATAATTCAGAAATTATATTCAGTAGAGCATTAAAATGTAGAAAATCCTTGAAACCTTGCAATTGCTAATGAGAACAAATTGATCACAAAAGACAAAAGATTTCTATACCAAAAATTTGTGGAAAGAAAACAATGAATAGAAACACAATCACACAGAACACAAAATATAATGTTGAAAAATGTAACTAGGTTCGGTTTTCATAATGAAATGTGTAATTGTGATTTTATGTAATTGATGTAAAGAAAAGTAAAATTATTATTGTAATTCTTGTCTCATGGGTTCATGAGCAAGGAATTTTATTTTTAGTAATGGCTCCCATTGTGAGCCCTTGGGATTGGTCATAAAGTCAAATTGAGTCAATGTCATGTATGAAGGACCCTTCTTGGGCATGTTACATTTTTGTATGAATCATTAAATGTATAAGCAGGCCCTCCAAGACCAAGCAAAGACACCTCCTACATGTTGGCTCTAAGAAGAATAATAATATCTCTCAAATAGACATGTCGACTCACCCACTCTCAAGTCGGCTTATTATGGAGCCTCCAACAACTATAAATAGGGCAGCTCGACCTCATTTTAGAGGCAGATTTTCGGTGAAGATAGAGTCTGAAATAGGAAGTGCGAAGGTCACTTGGAAGAAGCCTAATCATCAACAAAGAGAGAAGGAAGAAGAGCGAAGTTTTTGAGAGTGTTTTGGAACTGTTTTTGGGCCGATATTCACTACACGTGCGAAGGAGAAGACTATTATTGCTGCAGAAAAGGCCGAAGTTTATCTTGCTATTCTAGAAGCCGATTCAAGAAGGATATAAGTCAGTTCATCTTGCCGAGTTGGAGGAGAAGATCATTTTGTCCAAGCGAAGAGGATTGACGGGTCAAATCACCATATATCTCTCTTGTTGGAAAATGTAACTAGATTCGGTCTTCATTAATGTATTTGAGTCATCATGAAATGTACTTGTCAAAAGAATAAAGAAAATAATTTTTATTATTGTAACAATGAATTATTAAAGCATGGGTTTCATACTTGGGTCATCATTATATTAGTCAAAGTCCCCATTGTGGACTCCTAGGATTAATATTGAGTTTATAGAGTCATTGTATATGCAAAAAGACCCTTCTTGGGCCTTTGAATCATGTAAAAATGTTTAGTATTGAGTCAAATATAATTTATGCATCCTCCACACCAAGTCGGCCTAGAAGAGACCAAGTCAGCCTAAGGACATCAATTCGACTTCCCTTGAAGCCTATAAATAGAAGCAAGTCGAATTCATTTGGAGCATCTCATCTCAAGTTAGTTCTATATCTCTAAGGAAGCTGGAGAAGTGCGAAGTAGGTCTAAGGAAGCTAAAGGAAGTGCGAGTTGGGTGGAGTCTAAGGAGAAGAAGAAAATTGAACTTTTGGTGTCTCTCTCTCTATGTTTTGTGCCCTAGTTTGGAAGATCGAAGTCTTCCAAGTTTCACTAATGCTGGAAGTTGCTTGATGCTGGAAGCTGCTACATAGTTGAAGTTGCTGAAAAAGAGATCGAAGATCTGGGAGGCTGACTTTGTGGAGGGAAGATTTGGTCTTTGTCTAGGGTGAAGAGCCTCAAAGAATATTATTTTAAGGAAGAGAATTTTGATGACAAGCCCACTAAACTAGCTCATAATTAAAAGAATAAGCCTCTCAAGAGGTCTAATGATCAATAATACATGTTGTTGGGCCCTAAAAGAGGCCTAATGAAGTCCATAGGTGCCAAAATGTGAAATAGGACTCCCTAAAGTAGTGGACAAGGGGTTGGCCCCTTGTTTTCCAAATAGTAAACCTGTGGTGCTCTCCATGGCGTGGGGGACACACAAGTGTCCTCATGGGTCTCCAAATAGATCAAATAGGCCTGTAGACCATCTGCAAGGGCTCGGATGATGGTGTAATTGATGCCACATCATCATACATGTCCTGGGTCATCGACCAAGTGTATGATAAAACTATGGGGCTAGATGGGCATGGTGAACCAGGTGCATCTTCCTCGTCCAATAGGTGAATCTCGAGCAATATCTGAATATCTCTGGAGATTCATGGAATGTTGTCTATTGCTGTGGAGGCCCATGGCTCTCTACACACACCCTACATATGCCAAGTAGCCCTCTAGAGGGTTAGGACCCCATATAGGGAGACCAAACCCAAAATGGAGACCATCTGCAACCTTGCATAAGATCCAATCCCTCCCCATACCTTCCAGCATATCAAGTCATTAAAGTAGTCAAGTAAAATAATTGCAAACCATGGAAAACAAATGGGCACTTCATAATGGCATGCTCTTCCATAACGGGCTTTGGGATGTGCTAATGTGGCTTTGGGATGTGATAATGTCTCTAAGCCCCAAAGGGGGTTAATCAATCATCCTATTAGGTGGTTTTCGCTTCCAAAGGGAGTGATATGTCCATGGTACATCCTTCAAATGGTGGCGGCATGTGATACAATGATGGAACAGAGTAAGGGATGAAGGGGAACAACTTGTTGAAGAATCTAGGGCAATTAGAGTTAATGAGATTCTTCTAGTCATGATAAATATTTGTGAGGTGTTTTCAACTTTTTCTTCTTATTCCAATCTTTACTTATTATTATTATAGTGTGTCTTCTTTAGTTCATCAAATAGCTACCAAAACAAAGAGACAAGAACACAAGATGTTGGCTTTCTGCCAGGGTCAAAACCTCTCACTCTTTGAGAGGAAACCACACAAAAAATCTTCTTATATAGATTTCAATTGACGAATACCGAGTCCATGACCCTTGACTTGTTAGGCCACTCCAAGACCAAGACACCAATCCTCTTCTTACTGTTGAGATCATCATCATTATTACTACTAATCCGAGATCGTCATCATAGTACCACAAAGGTCCTTAGTTGCACCATTGCTTGCTTCATCATCATGTCAATGAGGTCTTTCTACTTGGATGTGAGCTGCACTGAGGACTTGATCATGACCTTGTCTTCATTAAGAACAAGACCATGATTGCTACCTCATTGAGATCTTGACTGTGTCCAAAATGCCAAGAATGTAAAGCTGTGAAGTCACCATCATGTCGAGATTGTCACTGTCTAGAATGTCAAGAATGTATGTGCTACAGTGGGATCCGAGTTCATCGAGATTAGTACTGAGGAGGAGATTTAGATTTATGGAGACTGTAATTACCTTGTACTGAGATTTATGCCGAGGAGAACCTGTAGTTACTTGCTGTCATTATCACCGAGATCATAGAGATGTCCGACATCCTATACCCATCCGAAGTTTTGTACCTCTGTCCTCATCCGAAGTTGTAGAGAAGTTCGAGTTTCTGTGTATCCTGTGGTGACCCCAGTGGGGTATTTATAGTTGTTTGTCCTCCATAATTAGCTGACATGTTAGAGTGAACCGATGTGTCTCTGTTTGCAAGACGACATGACTTCTTTAGCTTATTTAATTCATTTGCAGGCCGACATCACTGTGTTTTACATCGTTTTGCTTTCTACATTCTTCAAGATGATTGTGCTGGTCTTGGAGGGTTGATCTAGACTCTAGGTTGACTCATATACATTACATATATGCTCAAGAAGAGCTCTTTGATTCTTTGACTTTCCTCTAGGACTTCAACATGTGTTGGACCTATGTAATGAGCAAGAAACTCATTTTATAATTTTACAAAAATAATATTTCTTTTCTTTTACAAGTACAAAGATCAAAATTACTTTTATGAAGACTAAACCTAGTTACACTTTCTTCAACACTCCCTCTTAACTAGGGAGGTATTCATAATGGTACTTGATCATTCTCATTCTGAAGAATTTCTCATAAGAAGAATCGAATTAGTAATCCCATCTGTATAGCATCATATCAACCAACATTGTCACAATGCAAGGCCTTGACTAACAACTCCATCTCTCCACAAGATCATGAGCTCCAATGCTGGCGAGACCAATGACTATAGACACCTTCATCATTGTCTCTCAAGATACATACCCACTCAGGTGTTCACTGAGTATGGCCTTCTAGGACTATTCTTATCTTGGGTTCTCAGCCCTCAAAGAATATTGGTCCTCTTGCCTACTCTTATCTTGGATGCCTTACACATCCTTAAAGAGCATCGGATGCTAGATGATTACCCAATCCTCCATTCTTTCTTCCAAAGTGAAGCTAAGAATGTTGTATCTATCTCTCCCTCTCAACTAGGGAAGATATGCCCATTATGGTAAAGGAATGTACCCAAGTTCCCTCTGACGACGAACTTGCCCAAGCTCCCTCTCAGTTAAGGACTTGTCAGAGCTTCCTCTTGACTAGGGACTCTCCTTTTTCATCAACAACTTCTTCTTCATGGGTCCTTCAGCTACTTGATCAATTTCTTTCCTTGATGTCATGAAATTCAGTCGAGCTTCTTCCTTGTAGGGCATTAGCCATCCATCACTTTCCTTCTTGGTTCGTTATGTCATTCCTTTCTTCATGGAAAGTGGCCTTCTTGATACATATCTGGAACCTTCGTCATATGGCTACTTGTACTTACAACTCTTGTTGCCAGTAGCCCTACATGAACTCATCCAGATATTATTCAAGAAATCAAAACATAACATTAAATCAAATTGTACCTTTCGAGATGGCTCTTCATCATGACATCTTTCTGTAGGTATCAACATCCTACATACATGTTGACACATCTCCCAAAGATATCCATTGTCAAGGGTCTCCATCTTTTTCAGACTTTCATCAGAGTCTTCATATCTTTTAAGGAGATTTCCTAGTCAAATCTTCTTGGTCTTGTGGATGTTGATTGCCTTCATCATGGTTGCATATCTCACAATCTCTTCCTTCCTCACACATTCCATTCACAGGAGCTTTCAATCAGAGTTTCTTAATTGTAGTCAACCACCTCATACTTCATATCAGGACATATTATGTTGATTTCATCTAGTGTGACTTCTACCTTCCTACATCCTTTTAAATGAGAAGATTCTTTTTCTCTTGATCATGCTTCTTAAGATAGAAGTAATGATCCATGTTACTTGCAACCATATGACATGACATTTTAATATTAAACACAAACATACATACCTTATTTTACCTTTAGGCTTCTTTCAACAACTTCCTTGATTAAAAAGATCTTCCATCCCTTGATCTGCTTCATTTCTCATGTCATCATACCATCATCTCATGAATTCCATAAGTTGGATTTCCTGATGAAACACTTGCTTCCTCTCTAGATTAGTGAACCCTCTGTTGAGGATTCCATCAGAGAATATTAAGGATCTTGCATGTCCCCATCTGGCAGATGTTTCCTTTTTGACTTTCTGTATGATGAGCCTTGTCCTGGACGACTTCTTCCTTTCCTTTAATGTCTAATGAGGTTCCCAAGAGCTATATCCTTCATATTTGATTGTCATGGATTTTGTCCTTCATGATTCCCATGGTGATGTCACGAGCTCTTGTTTCTAATGCTTCCATGATGCCATGATACATCTTATTATCATGGTCATATCTGTAACAAAAGATTTAGGAGCTTATGACAGGATCCTTTTGTGAGGGATATCATTTCAATCATAATAGAGATCTGTTACTCTCTCTTTCCTTGGCCCTTTTTCTTCAGCTTCCTCCATCTATCCGGTGATATGAGCTTCCATAATCTTTCCATAATCTCAGCTATACTATTCTGTCTTGTTTGAGGACCAAACTTTTCTTTCCTTTTTGCACATGTTTGAGTCCTTTATCCTTCAATTGTTTTGTCATCAACTTGTCTTTCTCTATCTAGCATAGAGACCACAGATTGTTGAATGAGGCAACCTTCTTGTTCATGGACATTTGTTACCTTGCCTATCAGTTAGAACAATGGTGATTATCTTCATCTTCCAATTGAGATCTTATGAAGATATTCCTTCATTATTTGATACCTTCAATCAGGTCTAAGTGACATGACCTTCTTCACTGTATTTCAGAGAGTATATCTTCTAGCATTTCATATCTCTCTTTTATGTCACCTCTCCTGCTACATAGGGATGAGAGGACCTAGGACTGATTTCATGTGACTTCTCTTCTAGGGACTATATCTGTCCTCCTTTCTTATGCAAGGAATCTTGATGAGCCAACCGATTTATAGATCTCTTTGCAAACATGAAGTCATTTAACTGAACATGATTATAGAATGAAAAGATACTTGACATGTGAAGATGAAATCTTCACCTTAATTGCTTTGATGATGGTTGAAGAAGATATATTAGAGCTTCTTCTTGGATGATCTTCTTTCAAATGAGAGAGCTTTTCAATAGAAAAGGTTGCTCCTTTTGATGAGGATGATTTGTTGCTTCGAATGATCTTCTTCTAGGGCAAGGACATGATCTTTTGAAGATGCCGATGCCTTATTGCCTTCAATATGCTTTGCCTTCTTTTGTAGTGTAGATCATAACTGCTTCTAGGGTTTCAACCTTTTTCAAGATGATGTAATCTTCGTTTTTGAGGCCCTTGGAGCTACCTTACATTGTAGACAACTTGATGAGGGTCTTGGTGACCTTTTGATGATGAAAAAGCTCTTGTTGTTGTAGACTGTCTCCTTGATTATATAGACAAAAACCTTTGCTGTTGTAGACTATTCCTTCAATTTTGACAAAGCCCTTCAACTTGCTTTGATGCCCTTCTTGAAGTTGATCCTTGAATGTCTCTTTTTGCTGCCCTTCTTTTGACTTCAGCACCTTAGCTCTGATACCATGTTGAAGAATCTATGGCAATTAGAGTTAATGAGATTCTTCTAGTCATGATAAATATTTGGGAGGTGTTTTCAACTTTTTCTTCTTATTCCAATCTTTACTTATTATTATTATAGTGTGTCTTCTTTAGTTCATCAAATAGCTACCAAAACAAAGAGACAAGAACACAAGATGTTGGCTTTCTACCAGGGCCAAAACCTCTCCCTCTTTGAGTGGAAACCACACAAAAATTCTTCTTATAGAGATTCCAATTGACGAATATCTGAGTCCATGACCCTTGACCTACTATGCCACTCCAAGACCAAGACACCAAACCTCTTCTTACTGTTGAGATCATCATCATCATTACTGCTTCACCAAGATCATCATCATAGTACCAAAGAGGTCCTTAGTTGCACCATTGCCTGCTTCATCATCATGTCAATGAGGTCTTTCTACTTGGATGTGAGATGCACAGAGGACTTGATCATGACCTTGTCTTCATTAAGAGCGAGACCATGATTGCTACCTCATTGAGATCTTGACTGTGTCTAGAATGTCGACAATGTATAACTGTGAAGTCACCATCATGTCAAGATTGTGACTGTCTAGAATGCTGAGAATGTATGTGCTACAGTGGGATTCGAGTTCACCTTCATTACCGAAACTATGACTGTGATTTCATCCTTCGTCGAGATAGGTACCGAGGAGGAGACTGTGATTTATGGAGACTGTAATTACCTTGCACTGAGATTTGTGCTGAGGAGGAGACTGTAATTACCTTGCACTGATATTTTTGCCAAGGAGGAGAATCTGTAGTTGTCATTATCACTGAGATCACAAAGACGTCCGAGATCCTGTACCCATCTGAAGTTCTGTACCTCTGTCCTCATCCGAAGTTGCAGAGAAGTCTGAGTTTCTATGTTTTCTGTGTTGACCCCAGCGGGGTATTTATAGTCGTTTGTCCTCCATAATTAGCTGACATGTTAGAGTGAACCGATGTCTCTCTATTTGCAAGACGACATGACTTCTTTAGATTATTTTTGTAGGCCAACATGATTGTGTTTTACATCGTTTTTCTTGTTGCATTCTACAAGAGGATTGTGTTTGTCTTGGAGGGCTGATCTAGACTCTAGGTTGACTCATATACATTACATATATGCTCAAGAAGAGCTCTTTGACTCTTTGACTTTCCTGTAGCACTTCAACATGTGCTTGACCTATGTAATGAGCAAGAATCTCATTTTAAAATATTACAAAAATAATATCTCTTTTCTTTTACAAGTACAAAGATCAAAATTACATTTATAAAGGTCGAACCTAGTCACTTTCTTCAACACAACTTGGGTTACATGCCATGGTACAAGGGTAGCCAATAAAAAGGGAAGCCCACAGTTGGGTAAATGATGTGTAGGAGGGAGGAATCATGGTACATGAGTTAACTCGGCTTGTTTTTTCTACCCTTCTTTGTATGCCTTTTATGATTTTCTTTGGTTCACTGCTTAGGGCTCAAGGGAATGAGAGCATGATGTATAAAGTAAAGCAATGGATACCCCCCTTTTAAGGTGGGGCAGTTCATCGCCCACTAGGGGTTGGGACAATTATGGGTTCTTGAATGATAAAGGAGACTTATCTAAGGCCTCTAGGAACTAGGGTGATGGCCATGGAAGCGGTAGAGCTCATATAATGGCTTTTGCCCACGTGCTAAATGTTTTTGTCCCGACCATCTTTTGCATTTTGTGGTACAATTTCCTGTTGAATGTGGCCAATTATGCTTTTTCTTTTCTTTTCAACCGCATCAACCTCCTGGAGCATCGTTCTTGGCTTGACCCAAGATGTGGGCAAGGGGAGGCGGTGGCTGACCCTATGTGGATTCAGGAGAAGAATGTGGTCTCGAGTGGGAGAAGTGATGAAAAGGGTTATAATGAGCGGAAGGGGGTGATATATGTGAATTGGGGAGCGGGACCACACATCCAAAATTAGGGTTTCCTAGGTAACCCAAAGGCAAGAGCACAGACCTAGTCGATTTTTTTGCCGAATCCCCCCATTATTGCATCTAACCTTAGTTAAGTGCATTTCATATTAACGCACTTTACTTTTCAAGCCATTTTACTTACAAATGATTTATATACTTGTCATGATGAAAATGTTTTGAATGATTATCTCACTTGAGAAAGTAACATATTGTTCATTTTGCAAAGTGAAGTTTTAGCTTGTTTCATGTTACAAGTTATTTTATTTGCCTCTTTACATGCTCTAGCATTGTGAATGATTATATTTTGAAAGCAATTTTTCTAACATCTTCTTGTTGATAGGGTTACTTGTGTTTCACTTTGAAACATTTCATTTTAAAGCAAGTGTTATTTATTTTAAAGCAATATTGAAGGCATTGGTCTTATATGGTCATCTTTGATTTATGTGTTGATGGTTATTGAAGTATATTTCATTTCATATTGCTTATCGTATTTGCTCATAATCTCAAGTAATCCAAATTAACCTTGACATCTCCTATAAACCTCACATCACCTTTTTAACTTAGCTTTTCATTTAGGGACCACCCCCCTTAGCTTGCTTAGGAGAGAGTTGGGAATAGGTGACAACCCCATCTCTCAGTGTTTCCACCAATCACACCTTGTGGGGTTAAGGGCTTTTCTCACTAACTTAGGTGTATGTGACAGGTGACAACAACATGTCTTATATGCAACTTTCCAACTAGTAACACCTACCATGATCCACAAATAGCTAGCCTTAGATGCCTCTCCCCTTTTCTTTGGTTTGTGCATTCATTGGTCTATCCTACTCATCCAATGAAGGTGGGTCATCTATTGTGAGGTACGCTAACCATTTTTGCATTCAAGTGCTCTTATTTAATGAAGGCAGTCTAGTATGGATCATGTGTTGAAATTGGATTATAGACCACTATTGGTTGTATACTTGTTCCCTTATTTCACCTTGGTGGTTATCATTTTCCGCTAGTCCAATGTGACCTTCCTTAGGGTCTATCTTTCACTGTCTAACGAGGGGCACAAATGGGAGGCTCTGATAATGATAGTTGTTGTCACTCACTGCATTGTGGGTTTCAATTGGTCAAGGTTGCCCAAGAGCAGTGAAGTTTGGAGCCACTTTCCTAGGCCACAAAAGATCTCAAAGCTTAATCAAACCCTCTCCATTGCCTAGTGCTGAGAAAGAGCTTTCCAACGGTATATAGAAGTCCAAGAATGGACTTCTGGATTGGAAGTTAGAGCATGTTGAAGATTACACTTGGAAAGCCTTGAAAACCAAGAAAATGACTAAGTATGAGGGCAAATATCACATATCAGGGGCCCCGGGTCAATCCCGCATTATTGGCATACCGGCGGATCAAAGGGCCGCCACTCTAAAAACCTTGCGGGGGCGCGATTATGCGATGTAGTGTAACATCGTCGGAGGAGGCCGAAAAGAGTTAACAAAGGAAATGTGGAACAAAACCAAGGGGCGATCGGCAAGGGGCAATCCTGCATCCCGCGCCTCGGCGACCCTGCAGTCTCGCATCCCGTGCCTCGGCGACCCTAAAGTCCCGCAGTCACAACAATTCTGCATCCTGCGTGGCCCCCACAATACTTGATTGGCCATCCTTAAGGAATTGCGGCGGCGAGAGGGAATCGTCTATAAATTTGGGTCTTAGTGTTAAAGCGCCGGAGGGGCCGAAACTCATTAACAAAGGAAATGCTTGCAAGAACAGGGTCGGGCAGGTCTTTTTCTCTCTCCTACAGAGGGCCACATGGCGACATATGATTGGTCCTCAGAGCTGATAGGGCAGTTGACATCATAAATGTCGTGGCAATATGGAGGACACGTGGCAGTGCGGATGCTGATGTGGTAGATGACACCTGCCACTCAGTTTCAGTGTTTTTAGGGCTCTTATGGGGCCATTTCTGGGTGACACATGTCATCACTCATAGGGTGACACGTGGCAACAATGACATCATCCTGCATATTGGCGATCGCAACTGCTTAGGGGAGACACTTAAGGAAAAGTGCATTCAACGCTGGGATGTGAGATTCCAAGTAACAAAGAAAAAGGACCCTAGATGCGATATTTCATAGGTCATATTTCATAAGGTTTTCGTGTCTAGGATATTGGCCGATGCGATGTAAGGGGCTATTAAAGGCTTTTCAAGATTATAAAGGAAAAGGCCCCCAAGCACTAGTTGAAAGCCTTAACGCCCGAAGGGCTAAGCGCTTGGTTCGAGCCCCTGATCACATGAAGGAAGAAGCACAAAGGGGCTAAAAGCGTAAAGGCTTAAAGGGAAGTTAGGCTCACTTGTTTTACGATGTTCCTGTGTTAAAAACCCGCGCTCAAAGGTCGTCCTTATTACATCATAATACATGATGCCAGGTTTTTCAAAGCTCTGGTAGTGTCTAGCAGAGTTTTAATGGGCAGATGGGCCGACAACTAAAGACTTAAATGGAGCATGGCGCAACAATGGAGTAGTACACAGGACTTAGGAAGATTAATGGCTCAGCATGGAGCCCCATCCCTCTTCACAGCCAAGGACCGCAGATATGGGGACTTACATTTGACCCAACCCCTACTCCACAGAGGAAGGCCTTTGAGTAGTAAAAGCGGAAGTGATGGGAGCCAATTGAGCTGCACGAGAGGCCATACAGTGAGCCAACTACAACCTGTAACAGAAGCTATTATTGGGATGGGCACTAAGACAATTTTAATGCTTCTCTTTGACTGAGATTTATTTTGATGTCCACCAATCTGCTTTTCTTCCAAGGAGGCATTTAATTCTGTAATATTTTTGGGCCACAGAGCCATTTATGACTGATACAGCTACTCGACTCGACAAGCGATACTAGGTGAGAGATATTTTACTGTAATGAATGTTCTTGCTCCCCTCTTCGGATAAATAGGGGAAGGCAAGACTTAGAAAAGGTTCAGAAATTCTATAGAAAACACTACACGCTATTTCAGACTATATCTCTTTGTAACACAAATTTATCAGAATATCAAGGGAATGGTGGTGATTCCCTCATCAAGAATTACAATATGTGTTCTCTTTGTTAAAACCCATTTTGTGTTCATATTTCTTCTCGGTATTCATGCAATTATAGTTGCTAGAAATATTTCAAGCTTCCTCATAGATTTATTTGTATTGATATATGAATGTAATATCCCGTTTCAGAGATATTCCCCAAAACCCTAGTAAACTCCAACCAAGTACGTACAAATAATATAATAACTGGGAAGCTAAAAAATGATTAAAATAACAGTGGTGCAATATATAATAATATAAACATGAAGTATAAGCAGAGACTCGAGAAATGCAGAGAGAAATGCTAAGCCATTTTATTAAACTGAGTAATGGAATGAGTACAGGAGGTGATTAGAAAAGTAGCACCTCGACTTGCACTAGACAAGTGAAGAAATACACTCAGAATAACATAGGAATGGCTTCTCTCTGAACTGCGTGGATGCTGCTGGGAAACTGCTGTGCTACTGCCGCTACTGGAAATAAAATGAGGATTTGGGGTTGTTCCCCTCCTCAGAAAATGCTAAAACTCTGGAATCAGCCTCTACTCAGAAAACCAAGAAAAACCCAAAAAGCATTTCTGAAATGGTCGACTGCCAAAGATCGCCCCCTTGGGGAATCATGCAATCCCTCAAGGCTCTGCGCTGCCACTGAGCAGAATCCTCCAAAATACTGCCTGAAACTCTGCCAAACTCCTCCAATATGCAAGAGCTGATCTCTTGCTCAATCCCCTAGCTCAACTCCTCCACAAACCCCCAATCCAGAACTGCTCCTAGAAAAATTGCATCCCTCACTCTCAAGACTGCGCAGTCCTCCAATGCTCAGCTCCACCTCAATGCCAAAGATCAAAATTACTGCAAAAAGACTGCTGAAACTACCTTGCCTGAGTAGGCACTCGAAGTCCCCCGGGGCTAAGGGTGAGATCTTTGAACAGAGACACTCAGTGCACTAATCAGTGCTGCAGACAGGCTAAATAGCAAGCGTGCTCCAAGTCGAAGTGACTAGCTCAAATGCTCATAACTGAATCCCAAGGCTTACCTTCTCCAGCGTAATTCCTCTCTTGCCACGTGTTTCTTCCCTTCTGCACAGTCCCTCCAAGTGTCTGCGTGGTCTCCATCTCTGCGTCCCCCTTTGGCCCCCTTGGCTCCCCATTAAGTCACAACATTGTGCTGCTAGGAAGTGACTTTTATTCTAAAGGTGAGTCATGACCCCCTTTACCTCACCTTTTTTATTCATAAATAACTATAGAAGGCACAAATAAGCAAAATCGAATATTCCAATTAGCCATGGCTAATTAGGGATTTACAGTCTCCCCCGGCAAAATGTTGCTTGTCCTCAAGCAACTGAAGTGATGGACGCTGCAATATTTTCTCACTCTCCCAAGTGGCATCCTCATCCGGCAAATTCTTCCACCTCACCAAGAATTCCTGGACTGTCATGCTCCGCAGCTGCCTTTCCCTGGTATCAATAATAGCCTCTAGCTGCAACACCAAATTCCCCTCATCATCCGTGGGTGGTAGCTCATCTATCACTGTCACTTGCTGCCCCAATGCCTTCTTCAGGCATGATACATGAAAAACGTTATGAATCTTGCTGCCTTGGGGCAGCTCCAACTCATATGCAACCTGTCCAATCCTGCGTATCACCCTGTGTGGCCCATAAAAGCGGGGCTTGAGCTTCTCAGCCCCCTTCTGCTTCAGTGATGACTATCGGTATGGCTGTAATCGGAGGTAGACCATGTCCCCTACCTCAAACTGTCTCTCTACCCAACCCTTGTCAGCATACAGCTTCTGTTGGTTTTGCGTTGTAGCCATGTTATCCTTGAGAGTTCGGAGGATATCCTGACTCTCTTGGACCCAAATCTTGACTATCGAAGCCTTGCTATCACCAAACATCATGTCAACAAAAGATAAAGGATGATACCCATACAAAGCATAGAATGGTGACATACCAATGGACATGTGATGTGTAGTGTTGTAGCAGTACTCCCCTAGATGCAGCCACTTCAACCATGCCCTCTGCTGCCCATTGACATAGTTACGTAAGTAGCCCTCGAACCACTTGTTAACTATCTCTGTCTATCCGTCTGTCTGTGGGTGATAACTGGTACTCGGTGTCAACTCCGTCCCCACTAACCGAAAAAGCTCCTGCCAAAACCCGCCCATGAAATGGTTGTCCCTATAACTGATGATGGTCTTAGGAAGACCATGTAGCCTGACGACCTCTTTGAAGAACAACTTGGCCACCTGTGCTGCTGTGTAGTGTGCGGATATGGCAAAGAAATGTGCGTACTTCGTCAGTCGATCAATGACAATAAAGATACAATCCTTGCCCTGCACCATGGGCAACCCTTTGATGAAGTCCATCGAAATACTCTCCCATTTCCCCTCCGGAATGGGAAGAGGTTGCAATAAACCCGTGGGATGGCTCATCTCTCCCTTGTTCCTCTGACAAACGTCGCACTCCCGGATATGTTGGAGTACGTCCTCCTTGAGGCCCTTCCATGAGAACCTCTCTCTGATGGCCCTGTAGGTTTTGGTAAACCCTTGATGGCCGGCCAATGGTGAATCATGTGATGCCTGAAGTATCTTCTTCTTGAGCTGAGATCCCTCAGTCAAGAAGATTCGGTCCCTGTAGTAGATGATCTCATCGACCACCCTGTATCTGTCATCCGCCACCTGCCCATCCAGAACCTCACATGCAAATCTGTCCTTGGAGTACTCTACTAAGAGTCGAGCCCTCTAGTCTGTGTCCAAGCTCATAAGAGACAACGTGGTTGGTCTACGTGAAAGGGCATCTGCTACCACGTTGTTCTGACCCTTGACATACTCAATGTCAAAGTCATACGCTTGGATCTTACTGATCCACTTCTACTGCCTCTCCTGTAGCTGTTTATGCTCCAAAAAGAACCTGAGGCTGTTGTGATCAGTCCTGACCTTGAACCTGTTACCCACTAAATATTGTCGGAACTTGGCCAATGCATGCATAATGGCCAACATCTCCTTGTCGTAAATAGAATACAACCTCTCGTGTAGAAGGAGCTTCCGACTCTCAAAGGCTATAGGGTGACCTCCCTGCATCAACACTGCGCCGATCCCTTCTCTCGACGCATCACACTCCAAAACAAATGGCTGTGTAAAATTCGGCAATGCAAGCACTAGGCAGCTGCTCATAACCTCCTTGAGCTTGTCAAAGGCTCGTTGCGTTGTATCCGACCAACTGAATGCCCCCTTCCTTGTTAGATTTGTCAGGGGTGCAGCAAGTTGTGAGAAACTCTTGACGAACTTTCAGTAGTAAGTACAAATGCCAATGAATCCTCGGAGTTCTGTCACGTTCCTCGGCTCTGGCCAATCTCTGATGGCCCTGATCTTCTCCTCGTGGACCCTCACTCCGTCCACCCCTATGATGTGTCCCAAGTACAACATCTCCGTCAACTTAAAATCACACTTGGAGAGCTTGGCATAGAATTGCTGCTCCTCCAATATGTGCAATACTGTCTCAATGTGCTAGAGATGCTCCTCCCAGGTCCTGCTGTAAATGAGGATATCATCAAAGAACACCAACAAAAACTTCCTTAAGTGACTGCAGAAGATGTGATTCATGCAGGACTGAAATGTAGCTGGGGCGTTGGTTAGCCCGAAGGGCATCACCAAAAGTTCAAAGTGCCCATAGTGACACTTGAAGGCGGTCTTGGGAATGTCTTGCTCCCTTACGCGAATCTGATGGTACCCAGATCTCAAATCAATCTTTGAGAAGAACCGTGCTCCTCTCAACTCATCCATCAACTCATCGATCCTGGGTATGGGGTTTCTGTTCTTCGGGGTTTTTTTGTTCAGGGCCTTGTAGTTAATGCACATCCTCAATGCGCTGTCCTTCTTCTTCACCAACACCACGGAAGAAGAAAAAGGACTCGTGCTCGGCCGAATGTGCCCAATAGCCAGCAACTCCTGAATGGCCCGTTCAATCTCATCCTGATAGGCCTTGGGATGCCTATAGGGGGTAGTAATCACTGCCTGTATGCCCTGCTCAAGCTCAATGGTGTGCTCAAACCCCTGGTCCAGTGGCTGTCCTAGCAAAATCTCCCCAAACACTGTGGCATACCGGTCAAGGATGGACTGTATCTCTCGGTGCACCGTCTGCCCTGTAGTCCCTGCCTCTAATGCACACAGCTCCACTGCCCACTCTACGTCTCCCTTCCGGAAGACTACCTCCATCCGATGAGCTGAAACAGTCTGAGGCGGATATGTGTGTTGTCCCCGTATCTTCTCATGCCTCCCTGTCTTCTCATCATCCCACTCCATCTCTAGGGCCTTCCAATCTGTCGTGACCTGCCCTAGAGTGATAAGTCACTGAACACCCAACACCATGTTGGTGTTCGGAATATTGACCACGAAAAAGTGGTCAGTCAGTGTGTAGGTGCCCATCGTCACTGATAACTCTGGAACATAACGAGCACACACCATGGTCTGATTTCCTGGGACCAAAACTGAAAATCCATTGAAGCTCTCTTTCTGTATACCTCTCCGCTCAACCATCTGTGCATCGATGAAGTTGTGGGTTGCCCCACTGTCAAACAAAACTGATACTCGCTGGCCACGTACTGTCCCCCGTACGCGTAGCGTCAAATACTTGGGAACTCCTCGCAATGCTGCAAGGGCCCCTCTGGTAGGTGCAAAAGCTGCACCACTTGCTAGTGGTGGTGGAGGTGGCAAAGGATCCCTCGCGGCATGACTATCTCCTGCCTCCACATCATCCTCCTCATCCTCTTCCCCGCTGCTCTCGAAGAAGACCTCAATAAAATGTTCTTTGCCAGTAGCACATCTATGTCCTGGTGCCCACGGCTCCTGACAGGTAAAACATAACTGCTTCTTCTTCAGCTCCCTCTTGGCATCATCATCAATTTGTGCTTGTCCTGGATTCCCTTTTGGAGGCAGAATCCTCACATCCTTCCCCTTAGGCTAGAAAGCTTGTCGCTGGTAAGGTGTCCGGGTCCTGGGTAAGACATCCTGTAAGTCCCGAGTCCCGCTAATAGCATCCTGAAGTGTGTTTGGTCTAGCGGATCTGACTAGACCCCGAAGTGACTCTGCTAACCCCTCAACAAACATGTAGACACTCCATGCCGCAGATAGATCTGGCACCATCACTGAAACCCTCAAGAAGTCTGCAATGTAGGTCTCTGGGTTCCCAGTCTGTTTGAGCCTCGTCAGCTCAACAAAGTGTTGTTCCCGATCCCTCTAGTCAAATCTGTCCATCAATCTCTTGGTAAACTCGGCATGTGTCGTCACTGTGGAGTGTCCGAGTGTAACCAACACATGAAACCACCAATCCTGGGCCTCACCATCCAAATGTAATGTTGCCACCTTGATGGCCTCTGTCTCCGACATCTGGTTAAGCTGGAAATAGATATCCAGCTTCTCCACCCAAGACCTTGTCGAACTGTTTGATGAGCCATCAAACGTAGGCAAGTGGAATCTACTAGCTGTGCGGTGGGTGTCTCCATCATGATAATGCCAGTATCCTCTGTGATGGTCGCGAGGTCTACTATCCCACTGGAGCTGAACAAAGTCTCTGAATGAGAGGGCATCCCTGAACTCCTGCCCATAGGCCTGGTACTTTGCAAAATAATCGCCCATATGACTGGGCTCTGCCTCCTGCTGGGCTTTGATCCCCATGTCTGCTCTTAGGAAAGTGGGCATGGTAGAACGTGTAGGGGCATGTGAGGCCATCTGCTGAGTAGTATCACGCTGAGTGGCACCCTGTTATGGAAAATGGTGGGATGTATTCGATCCCTCACCAACCTGGAAAACCCGTGGGTTCTCATGCTGTCTAGCCTCTACCACCGTGAATCTCTGCCCCATCAGCTCGATCTGCCTCGACAGATCCTGCACTGATTTGAGGAACATGTTTGCAAATCGCTTCCTGTCCTCATCTGCCATCAAATCTTCCTGCTTTGCGTCCACCACAAGCTCCCCCTGTTCTGCGTCCACCAGAGGGTCCTCCTGTCCTGTGTCCACCACCTGATGATCCAAACTTAAACAGGAACGCAACAAATTGCAGAGATAACCATATACACAAAGATGCAGCGGAAATAATACTTCATTTCATTAATGGAAAATACTGAAATATGCTTACAACCAGAATTGGAATAAACCAGCTAGGACGATGGTAGCTTATCTCTGAGAGAGATGTGCGGCTACATGTCTCTGAACTGTTCCGAACTTGTGTTACAATGAGGCTCGAAGGCCTATTTATTATTGAGAAACAATGGAAAACCCTTCACATTCCAAAACCGACCCTTAGAAGATGAAACGCCCAATTGTGGGCCCCGTTTTGGGTAAATTGGTACATCAATTTCCTGGGGTCGTAACTTTGGCATACGATCTCCGTTTGACTCGTATTATAGCTCGTTAGAAAGATC
>APFE030836656.1:174799-231399 GCA_000404065.3 Pinus taeda
CGCTAGCGGTAGATTCCCAAAAAACGTCGTTTAGGGCCTCAAAATGGCTCCGGAAGTTTAGGACCCGAAAAACTGCTAAAAATAGTAAATTGTGCTATAATTAAGGAAACTGAAAAAAATTGCATGAAGCACTAGAGGGGATCCAAGTCGAATTAGCGGGTGGCCACCAATATCCGCTTGGATCACCCGAACACAGTCTCCCTCTCCGTAGGTGTTCTGCAACCTACACTCAGTATCTCTGTATTTCCTACCTCTGTAATAGATGTAGGGCTTCTACCTCGGTGTCATAGACTGCTAGCTCCACAGGTTGAGCCAGATCTATGCTCTGATACCACTGTAATATCTCGTTTCAGGGATATTCCCCAAAGCCGAGTAAACTCCAACCAAATAACACACAAGTGATGTAGTAGCCGGGAAGCTCAAAGTGATATAAATAACATTAATGCAACATACAATAATATAAACACGGAATACAAGCAGATACTCAAGAAATGCAGAGAGAAATGCTAAGCCATTTTATTCTACTGAGGAATGGAAAGAGTACAGGAGGTGATCAAGAAGATAGCACCTCGACTTGAACACGGCAAGTGAAGAAATACACTCAGAATAATAAAGGAATGGCCTCTCTCTGAACTGCGTCCAAGCTACCGGAGAACTGTTGTGCTGCTACTACTGCTGGAACCAAATGAGGATTTGGGGTTGTTCCCCTCAGAAAATGCTGAAACTCTGGAATCAACTTTTGCTCAATAATCCTAGAAAAGCCCAGAAAGCTTTTCTCAAATAACTGACCCCCAAAAATCACCCCCTTGGGGATCTGAGCTGTCCTTGCAAGCTCTGCTCTGCCACTGAATAGAACCCTCCAAAACTCTACCCGAAACTCTACCAATATCCTTCAATAAGCAAGGGTTGATCCCTTGTTCAATCTCCCAGCTCAAATCCTCTGCAAAACCCCAATCCGGAACTCCTATCCTCTGCAAAACTCCAATCCGGAACTCCTGCCAAGAGTAACTGCGTCCCTCTCTCAAGACTGCGCAGTCATCAAAATGCTCAGTTCCTCGTCAACTCCAAAGATCAAGCCTCCTGCAAAAGACTGCTGAAAACTACCTTGCCCGAGCAGGCACTCAAGTCCCCCGAGGCTAAGGGTGAGATCTCCAAACGGAGACACTCGATGCGCTAAATAGTGTTGCAAACAGGCTAAACAGCGAACGTGCTCTAAGTCGAAGTGACTAGCTCAAATGCACATAATCGAATGCCAAAATGAGGAGGCTCCTCTCTCCTTTATAGCGTTGGCCCCTCTCAACCCTAAGGCCCACCTCCTCCAATTGTAGCCTTTCTCTTGCCACGTGCTCTTCTCCAAATGTCTACGTGGGCCCCTCCTCTACGTGGTCCTTTGGTCCCCTTGACTCCCCTTTTAAGTTACAATGTTGTGCTACTAGGGAGTGATTTTATTCTAAAAGTGAGTTATGTCCCCCCTTTCCTCACCTTTTTATTTATACATAACTATAGAAGGCAAAATTGAGCAAAAATCGAATATTCCAATTAGCCATGGCTAATTAGGAATATTACAAGAGATCACTTCTTCTCACTTATACAATCAATCAATCAAATGCCAGCCTCCTTTTGCATTCAATTTTACATTTAGATCTAAGAAGACTTCATTGACAGACAATAGTAACATAACATAATTTTATTTAGATATATCAATTAGATCTGAAAAGAAGCTTTTCTTTAGTATATGCTACTTGAATGAACCGAACCTATGTGTATACGCTCTTTGGCTAAAACGAACCTGCGTACAGATCTGCAAATATTGACTCAGAATTTTGTTACAATTCCAGACTTCAGATTGACCTAGATCATGATAGGTAACGAATAGAACATGCACAAAATATCAGATATATTCTCACCCAATATTAGATCATTCAAGAATAAGTCATTTCAGGTCTCATGTTTTTTGATCTAATATTGAGCTCACGGTGCACATGGATATTTCAGATCTAGTCTCAAACATAACCTTGCAACATAAAATATATTTCAGATAGAAGTATTCCTTAGAATCTTATTGCTTGCACACCTTGGCCTAATGATCTTTTCTTCTTTATATACTCTTAGGCCTTTCTCAATACCTTGGACCAAAACCACTTAGGACCAATACCTTGGACCAAATACCTAGGGTCAATACCTTGGACCAAAAACTTGGTTTTCCAACATGTACGCGCTTTTCCTCCTGTGAAAGTGTGTGTATACGTTATACGCTACTTTTGTTCTATTAACCGACGTGTATACACCTCTTAGACAAAGTGAACCTACGTATACCTCTCTTTCTTCATTCTTTGAAGTTTGATCTGCACTGTGAACTGTCATCTGAGAGAGTTGCCATCAAGGACAACACCTGTATCATAATGCCAACAATCTCCCCCTTTAAACTTGATGGCAACAACAACACCAAGACACTCTTCCCCTTTGACATCAAGGGCAAAGGGTTGAAATGTTTGATTGAGCTCCCTTGTGTACATGCTAAGATGCACTGAAACCGTCCATGCTCCCCCTGAGCACATGCAAAGTCTGCAAAAATATTTTCCAAAAGATAGCATGACTCTATAACTCAACTATGTGAGTATGACCTTCCTATCATCAATGACCCATACATACATCCATCTCTCAACCAAGTGGGGATATACCAAATTTGATTCATCCACCCAACCAAGTGAGGATATACCAATTGTTTATACATGACAGAAATATTACATCATCCATCCCATGTAAAGTGGGGATACAAATTACATCATTTGTCCAAGAGGACTCATTCAAATGTATGAGAAGACATATCACACCCTAGGATTTTACATGACTTAAGCAACAAATGGTATAAATATCTGAAGCCATAGTTGGACTCAACAACCATAATGCCAACAATGCTGAATGTACGTGAAGGCTAATGCTCCCCCGGAACCTGTGCTACCTTTGCATTGTTAACAAGTCAATGATCAAGGCATCTTGTTCAGTCGGATAAAAATTAATGAACAAAGCATATCAATAGACATTAATCATCAACATCAGACAAAGCACCCATATCAGAGCCTGCACCACTGTTTTTCTTGTTTGAAAGACATATACGCTCCTTGACCCACAAAAACCCGCTTGTGTACGCGACTATACTTTATGAAACACGCGTATAATAACCTTTCTCTGAAAAAGTTGGATTTAACAGCAGGATGTTGTAGCAACTACTTCCAGCTTTTGTCTGAGATATTCAAATGTTTCTCTGGGTAGTGGTTTAGTGAATATGTTAACAACCTGTTCTTTGGAGGGAACATACTCCGATTTGACCTTTTGTTCAAGCACTTATTCACGTAGAAAATGGTACTTGATGGGTATGTGCTTGGTCTTGGAGTGCATGACTGGATTCTTTGAAACACTGATGGCACTTGTATTATCACATATAATGGAGATAGGTGGAGTACATGTGATATGATGTCTTGCAAAGTAGTTGTGTGCAACAAGATGCAGCAGCCGCATATTCTGCTTTCGCTGTCGATAAAGCAATTGAACTTTGCTTCTCGCTAAGTCAAGACACTAACCTAGAACCCATATAGAATGCACCACCACTAGTGCTTTTTCTATCATCAACACTTCTTGCCCAATCTGCATCTGTATATGCATGAAGAGTAAGATCTGTATTTCTAGGATACCATAAACCAAAGTCCCGAGTTCCTTGAAGATATTTGAAAATTCTTTTGATTGCCTGAAGGTGTGATTCCTTTGGATTTGCTTGGAATCTTCCAACTATTCCTACTGCATGCATGATGTCAGGTCGGTTACCTATTAGATAAAGCAGACTGCCAATCATGGATCTGTAAGTTGGTTGATGTACTGCTACTGATTCATCATTAGAGCTAAGACTACATCCTGTTACCATTGGGGTACATACAAGTTTAGAATCTTCCATTCCGTACCTTTTCAAGATCTGTTTGAGATATTTGGTTTGTGACAGAAAAATACCATCTTTAGTTTGTTGAACTTGTAGACCAAGAAAATAGGTAAGTTCACCAAGCAAGGACATTTCAAATTCTTACTGCATTACTGAAGCAAAATTCTGACTCATGGATTCTTCATCGCTACCAAAAATGATATCATCAACATAAACAATAGTAATTAGCAATTTATCAATTTCAATCTTTTATATAGATTGCTATCTACAGAACCTTTTGTAAAACCTTGTTGGTGTAGATATTTGTCAAGGCAGTAATACTAGGCCCTTGGAGCTTGTTTCAGACCATAGAGAGCCTTTTTGAGTTTGCATACAAGTTTTGCATTATTTCCAAGAAAGAATCCTTTTGGTTGTTCAATATACACTTCTTCTTCTAAATCTCCATTAAGGAAGGCTGATTTTACATCCATTTGGTATACTTTCAATAAAGCTAAAAAGAGTAAGAAACATCCTTATGGCTTCAAGTCTGGCAATAAGTGCAAAGGTTTCTTCAAAGTCTATACCTTCTTGTTGAGCATACCCTTTACAAACAAGTATGACTTTGTTTCTAATGACTTCTCAATTTTCATTCAGCTTGTTTTTGAATATCCATTTAGTTCCTATAATATTTTTATTATAAGGTCTAGGAACTAATTCCCAAGTATCATTCTTTTCGATTTGCTCAAGTTCTTCATCCATGGCCTTGACCCAACATTCATCTTTGCATGCTTCATTTACATTTTGAGGTTTGGTGGAGGATAGTAATGCTAGATAGCTTGAGGTCCCTGTAATAGTTCTTCTTGTCTGTACTCCTGCCTCTTTTTCCCCTAAAATTTGAGTTTCTGGATGATTTTTCTGAACATACATGGACGGAGTCTTTTCTTCTAGCATTCTCTTCTTTTGGTTCTTTATTGGTTTCTTCTTCAATATCATTTTGATTTGATGTGGGAAAATAATTCCCATCTTCTTCATTGTCATAATGTTCTGTTGATTTTATCTGTTTTGGATTTCTGCATGCTTCATCAACTACAACATCAATGCTTTCAACAATTTTCCGAAGTCTTTTATTATAACATTTATATCCTTTACTTCTGGAAGAATAACCAAGAAGAATACCTTCATTTGCTCTGGATTCAAACTTACCAAGTTTTTCATCAGTCCTTTTGATAAAACATTTGCTTCCAAAAACTTTGAAGTATTTTACAGTAGGAGTCTTGCCATACCAAAGTTCATGTGGAGTTTGAGTGCTATTTACCTGAACATTTGCTTTGTTGAGAATGGTTATGACAACAAATGCAGCTTCACCCCAGAAGGTTGCAGGAGTTCCAGATTCATCTAGCATAGCTCGAGCCATTTATTGAACTGTTCTGTTCATTCTTTCTACCACACCATTTTGCTGAGGAGTCCTTGGGGTGGAGAATTTCCTTTCTATTCCATGTTGTTCACAAAAATCAAAGAATTCATCCGATGTAAATTCCCCTCCTCGATCAGATCTGAGGCATTTGATTTTTCGATCTGATTCATTTTCAACCAAAGCTTTGAACGCTTGGAACTTTTCAAATGCTTCATCTTTATGCTTTAGAAGACCTATCCAACACATTCTAGAAAAATCATCATTGAACAAAATAAAGTATTCTTCTCCACGAGGTGACTTTTTCGTTGATGGTCCACATAAATCAATATGGACAAGTTCAAGAGGCTTACTAGCTGACCCTTCTTTTTCCATGAAGTGGACCCTAGTTTGCTTACTGATTTGACATGGTTTGCATATTGCATTTTCTAGGATGCTGATATCTGGAAGATCACGAACAACCTTGAGTTTGCATGCTTTTCTTATTTGAGAAAAGCTTAGATGTCCCAATCTTCTATGCCGCAGCCAGTTTTCATCATTTTTTCTTAGATAGCACTGTTGTTGTCCTCCCTTGAGTATGTATAAGTTGTTTGGAGTTCTTGTACCTTTGATCACAGTCTCTCCTGTATCAAGCTCACGAACACATCTGTTTGATTGAAACACAACTTCATTTTCTTGATCACACATTTGACTCACGCTCAACAAGCTATGCTTTAAACCATTTACATACATAACATATCTAGCTTTAACTTTTTTTTCAAGAAAACATAGCCTTTCCCTTTTATAACAACAGGAGTGCATTTCCAAATGAGACATTCTTTTCCTTTTCTAAGGCATTATATGAGTGAAGTTTTTTTTTGTCACCTGTCATGTGTTTTGAGCTTCTTTTGTCGATGTACCACTGATTTTCTTGTCCTTCTGCATACAAGGCTATACCACATCTTTCTGTTTGAGATTCTTTCCTTCTCCATACCTTGGGATTAGTGGCGTTTGCTTCTTTTGAGATGTTTGCCAAAATTTGCTCCTACATTTTGGTTCTTCATGACCAAAGTTGTTACAGATTGAGCATTCTATTTCATTTTCAAGAGGAGAAAAGTTATTATAGGAGCTTCTCTTGATCCCTGTTACATTCCTTTGATTTCGTGCTTCTCTAGTCATGATGGTTTTGTAAGTAACGCACTGAGCAACTTTGTGTCCAAAAATATGACATGAAAAACATTGCCATTAAAGAAGTTCCTATGACTGTCGAATCTATTTACCTGGTGATTGAAGTTTCTATTGATATTCATTCTTGGAGCAAATTGAGTATGATTTGCCTGAGGTTGGTTGTGGCTTCTATTCATCCTTGGAGTAAATTGAGTATGATTTCCCTGGTGATCTGCTTTATGCCTTTGCTGACGATTGTCATACTGTTCACTGGTATTTGTTGCATCAAGATAGCTTTTGGTGGAGGTTGACGGCTTCAGTGATTGAGATGCTTCATCCGTATATCCAAGACCTGTCTTTATCAGAGAGCGCTGAACTTTGATAATTTCATTTAAAGTCTCTGATCCTTTAGCAAATCTAAGATTGAGATATTTCGTTTTCTCAAGATTCTTTCTTAGACCCACAATTTCATTTTCTAGTTTTTCATTGTGTTTTTCCATTTAAGCAAGTTGGTATGTCAAGGTATCTATAATCATATTCTTTTCTTCCAAACAGATTTTGAGTTTAGATATCTCTTCATGAAGGTATTCCTCTTCTAAAGCATCTCAAAAATTATCATCATCATAAGCCATGAGAAGCCTATAATCATCACTATTAGATAAACCATCACTATCCTCTTCTAAACTATCCCAAAAATTATTGCCATCATAAGCCAGGAGAAGTCTGTAATCTTGTCCAGTTTCATCTTCATCACTATTAGATAAACCATCGCTATCTTTATGAGTATAGTAACTCCTTTTATTCACAACTTGTTTTCTATTCTCTTTTGCATATTCCTTTCCTTTTTCATATTTATCTTTATGAGGACATTTGACAGTATAATGACCGACTCTGCCACAAGCAAAGCATTTGAAAGTTAATTTACCTCTAAACCTTCTAGAACCCCGTTGAAGCTTCTTGACAAAGTTTACCTCATCTTCTTCTTTTGAAATATGTCCTGATTCATTGTGTTCTCCCTTTCCTTTTGTTGAGGCTTTAAATGCGACTTCTCTCATATCTGATGGTCCTCCTTTTCTCATCTCGAAGGCAGTTAGGATTTCGTGAAGCTGTGTCATAGTGATATTCTGCAGATCCTGTTTTTCTTCTATGGCAAACACTTTGGATTCAAATTTAGGAGACAAGGATCTCAAAACTTTCTCAACTAAGGTAACTTCCTTTATTTCTTCACCCAGATTCTTCATACAATTATTAGCCTCATCTATACGTAAGAAGTAACTAGCTATACTTTCATCACTATGCATCTTAAGAGTTTCATACTGAATTTTGAGAGTTTGAAGCTTAGCACGTTTTACCTGAGAGTCTCCTTCATAGCTTAGAATGATTTTGTCGCATATTTTTTTGGTTGATTTGAGCTGCATGACTTTGACAAACTCTAATTGTGATAGACTTCCCAATAAAGTATTAACAACTTTGGCATTAGTTTCATATTGCTTTTTACCTGTCGCATCTGTAGGAATTGCTGCTGGAAATGTATATCCTCCTTCCACAATTTCCCAGACATCCATTCCAAGCAATTGTAGATAGGTTGTGGTTCTTATTTTCCAATAAACAAAGTTGTTCCCATCGAAGATTGGCAATCTGATGGATCCCATGCTTTCTTGATTGTTCATGTAGATGGATCTCCCTTCAAGCAATCAAGTTTCTTTTGAAGGACCTGCTCTGATACTAATTGTTGGAAATAATACTAAGAGGGGGGTGAATCAATGTTATCAGATCAATAATTTTATTTCCGAAATAGATTTATATACGCTACTTCAGTTAAGTGAACTAGCGTGTATACGCGACTGTGCTTAAAGAAACCAACGTATATGCAGAGAACTTGTGATTTAGACAATTTATCATGTGTTGAGCTTAAACTAGTATATTAGAGATTTATTAGACAGTGCAGTAAAAGCGGAATAAAGCATCACACATAAGCAACACACATGAACACCAAGATTTAAGGTGGAAACCCAATGTGGGTAAAAACCACCTGCTGTTGTTGTCTTTGTCTTCTTTTAATAGTAAGAAAATTTGTTTACAATCTTGTACCGTTGCAGACTCGTACCAGTGCGCAGGCTTCTACCTGCAAAAGGTTACAACCTTCTCTCGTTCTCCAGCTTCTACTGGAAGGGAGCTACAACCCCCTAGCTTTTGTACTAGCCAATATGTTTACCAGTACGTAGGTGCCAGTCTACAGAAAGCTCCACTCTTCCACCAGGGCCCACGTTGCATGAATTTTCAGACTAGATACTCTTGGATCACAACACCACAAATTGAAGGCCACGTTTCATCAAATTTTCATACTGGACTCATCAAAGCTTTTAAACTTAAAACTGCATCAACCAATATTCAGTTAATCTGAACAATCAGATCACTGACACCAAAACACTGTACTGAACCCAAAACCCTGCATCATTATTTAGAACCAGTTGTAACCTCAAAAATTATGCATTAGAATGTATACGCTACTTGGATGTACCCAAACTACGTGTGTATGCTCTTTCCATTAATTGAACTTGCGTATACCATTAAAACTACTGCAAACATAAACTTTTGAATCAAGTCTGTACCAACTATCAATATTTTGAATATCTATTGTCAACTTTCAGAGCTTTACATAGGCAGGGGCAGAGATCACTTCTTCTCACTTATACAATCAATCGATCAAATGCCAGCCTCCTTATGCATTCAGTTTTACATTCAGATCTAAGAAGACTTCATTGACAGACAACAGTAACATACCATAATTTTATCAGATAGATCAATCAGATCTGAAAAGAAGCTTTTCTTTAGTATACGCTACTTGAAGGAGCCGAACCTGTGTGTATACGCTCTTTGGCTGAGACGAACCTGCGTACATCTCTGCAAATATTGACTCAAAATTTTGCTGCAATTCCAGACTTCAGACAGACCTAGATCATGATAGGTAACGAATAGAACAGACGCAAAACATTAGATCTAGTCTCACCCAATATCAGATCATTCAAGAATAAGTCATTTCAAGTCTCATGATTCCTGATCTAATATTGAACTCACGGTGCGCATGAATATTTCAGATCTAATCCCAAACATAACCCTGCAACATAAAATATACTTCAGATAGAAGTATTCCTTAGAATCTTATTGATTGTACACCTTGGCCTAATGATCTCCTCCTCCTTATATACTCTTAGGCCTTTCTCAATACCTTGGACGAAAACCACTTAGGACCAATACCTTGGACCAAATACCTAGGGTCAATACTTTGGACCAAATACCTTGGACCAAAATATCTTGGATCAAATACCTTGGACCAAAAACTTGGTTTTCCAACATGTACGCGTTTTTCCTCTTGTGAAAGTGCGTGTATACGTTATACGCTACTTTTGTTCTGTTAACCCGTGTGTATACATCTCTTGGACAAAGTGATCCAGCGTATACCTCTCTTTCTTCATTCTTTGGAGTCTGATCTGTAATCCTTTGCTGTTAGCCCACTGCACTGTGGGTTGTCATCTGCGAGAGTTGCCATCAAGGACAACACCTGTATCATAATGCCAACACTCAGCTCAATGGATTCGACCTTGGTATAGATCTTGAAATGCAACTCGTCCTTGGCACCTTGTGATCTTTGGGCACAAATAAATCTAGAATTTGCAAGCATGATCTCCCTCTTCAAATTGGAAACTCGACTTGTGATTGATTTATAAAAAATTCAGCCTTGAAGGTACTAACTCGACTCTCTTGTCTTGAAGGGATTCGATCCGGAGTTTGCAGAGAATTCATTCCTCTAATTTGTGCAACTTGACCTTGAAATGTATGTTCAGAGATCAATCTTCAAACCTCGGTACTCGGCCTTCTTGGAAGAAATGAACTCGGCCCTCTTGGAGATTTGTGAATCCCTGGAAACAAACTGAATCACAATGTTGGGGTTTCCCGTACAAAAAATCATAATTAGATATTTAGAAAACAAGTAAACCAATCCGAGTAGGGTGGTAAATAGTGTCCACCAAAGAAGGAAGAGATCTAGCTTGGGTGGCAAGAGATCCACCGAAACTAGTGTGAGGATTCCACTTGAAACCCTCAAGATAGAAACTCGCTTGAGTCTCTCACCAATGACAATAAGATATGATGGAGTAGAATGATCAACCATTGAGCTTCATCGTCTTATAACTCTTTGTTGAGCCTTCTCCAAGCTTCTAGATCTTCTTTTAATATTATTTTATTGGAGAAGTCACTTTTTTCTCCTAATTGACTTTTGCCCCTCTTTAAATAAAATTACTTTTGCCCCTTTCTATTATATATAATTTACCCCTTTATTTTAATAATATCAAAATTGGGTAAATTTTTCCATGGATATCCTAGATAAATTTCCTTTTCGCTAGCCTATAGGAGATAAGTAGCCAAGTGGAAACCATGTTTCTAGCTCATGAGATAGGGGACATTACAGTCCTCTTCGCCTGAAATTGATTGCCCTCAAGCAATTTTAGTCCTGGATGCTCCAATATCTGTTTGCCCTCCCATGTAGCATCTTCTGAAGGCAAATCTTTCCATCGTACAAGATATTCTTTAATTACCTTGCTCCTTAGCTTCCTCTCTTGTACCTTGAGAATCTCCTTAAGGATTAATACCAAATGCCCCTCCTTGTCCAAGGGAGGTAGCTCGGATGAAGTGACAACCTATTGTCCAACTGCCTTCTTCAAGCAAGATGCGTGGAATACATTGTGTATCTTGCTTCCTTTTGGAAGCTCCAACTCATAAGGCACGTCTCTTATCCTCCTGATGATCTGATAAGGCCCGTAAAACCGTAGATTAAGCTTCTCTATGCCCTTCTATTTAAGGGAAGATTGCCTATATGGTTGCAAGCACCTCAAAGCTCCTCTCTATCTGGTGACAATTTGCATACAACTTATGTCAGTTCTGAGCTGTGAGAAGGGTGTGCTTTAGTGTCTAAAGGATGTCCTAGCACTCCAGGACCTAATCTCTAGCCATCACGGCCTTGCTATCTTTGAACACCATGTTAGCAAAGGATAATGCATCGTAGTCATGCAATGCCCTGAATGGTGTCATCCTAATCGACATGAGGTATGAAGTGTTGTAGTAATACTCACCCAAATGTAGCCACTTCGTCCATGCTCTTTGTTGCCTCGAAACATAATTCCTCAAGTACCCCTCGAGCCACATGTTTACTATCTATGTTTGTCCATTCATCCATGGGTGATAACTCGTACTAGGGGTGAGTTTTGTACCTACCATTCAAGGGAAATCCTACCAAAAACCTCCCATAAATATACTATCCCTCTCACTATATATGGTCTTGGGGAGACCATGTGTTGAACTTTCTAAATTTGACACGTCAGAAATTCCTACTGCATTATCTGGTTTATTGTCTCCCACTTGTTCTTTCCATTAACAAGTTATTTATAAATATAAATACCGAAATAAACACATGCAACCTCAACACATATACATATCAGCAACTGAAATAACTGAGACAATCACACAAGGGACATCGTTGTTTTTGGACAATTGTCCCCAGAAAAACCCAATGCGGGAAAACGGTGCAACAAATATGAGGGTGTTATTATTATGCAGTTTTTGAATACAACTAGGGTGCCAAAAATGGCTCTCCCTTCAGAGAATTTCCTTGGTAGAAGTACCTCTCCTCGGAGACAGATATTCTGGCTGATCACCCATCGGATGATCAATCCCACAACAACTACGACAACTCCTTAACTGGACAACGAAAGCTGCTCCAAGCTTCTACATTGCTCTGCATCACTCTCTAGGGACTACGTCACCCTCTCAACTCTAGTTTGCCCCACGAAAATCTCCAGCGTTGCCTCTTGACCATGACACTGCCATTGCCACTGCTACATTCGTACTGTAGCTCCCTCTCAATATGCTGCCCATGCTGCTCCTAGCACTGACGCTTCTAACTGCTGCACTGCAACTCAATTACCGAGAAGTAGGTAATTGACTTCTCCTAGATACTGACATCCTAGTTAGTCTGGAAGCCTTGTGAAATTGAAGCTGCCTCTGTTTCTATCCTATGCTCCCTCTGCTGCCAATGTGCTGCTGCATACACCTCTGTGCCTCTCACACTGTTGCAACCTCCACTACGCTGCCTCAAATTTCTGCACCCAAGCATTGCCTTGCTGCTCCACTACTTTTTGCTCCACTCGATCCCTGTCATCCTGCTACTATCGTTAAGGGCTCTCGTAGCCGGATATGATCAAGAGTTTGGGCACCTCAAGGATCTTGCCCCTAGTATGTAGTCCTCCTGACTACAACTCGATGTCTCGCCACCTCCTCTTTAGAGGTGCATGAGCACTCATGGCACAATTGTCATCAGTCTTGACCTCTTTCTTCGCCTTAGCTGGAGCTGCCTTTGAATCGAAAGCCTCTACCTTGTTTTTCTTACTGGGACACTGGGATGCATAATGTCCCAGCTCCCCACAATGGAAACACTTTACTTTGGAGATGTCCTTCTTCCTCTTCCCTTGTTGTCCTGCAAATGCTAGAGCCACATCCCCCTCCTCTTTCTTGATTCGACCTCCCTTGCCACTACTCCCCACCTTAGTCATCCTCCTGATCTCTTCCTGGCGAGGAGCTACCTACATCTCCTCCCAACTAGGAAGAGTAGCCCTACCCAAAATACTTTGGACAAATGTCTCCCACTCCTCGGAGACTGCATTCAAGGCAATCCTGACCATAAATTATGGATCCGGTGTAGACCCCACGGAAATATGTTGGTCCTGAATTTCCTGCAACCTGAGAAGGAATGGATCTATCTAGTCTCCCTTTGCATCTAATACGACCATAGCTGATTTTCCAATAGCATTTTCCACTGCATGGAAGAGCCCTGGTATAAGGTGGTCAGGGTGTCCCCCATCTCCTTTGCTGTGTTATTTTCAACAATATTTGGTATGACATGATCTTTGAACCTGTCTAGGATCATGCACTTCGCCCTCGCCATTGCATCCTCATACCTCTCGTTCTCAGCCTCCTCAACTGGGATAGCCATGGTTCTCAAGGCAAAGTCCTTGATGCGATGTCGATCCAGGACTACTAGGATCCTGGACTTCTAGATGACAAAGTTGGAAGCCCCGTCTAACCTGTTATGATCCCTCAATCCGTTCACTGCCATTTTAGCTCTTCTTCTGGACTCCCTCTGGGTCTTTACTTCCCTTCTGAAAATCTCCCTCTAAGTCCTGATTTCCCTCCTAGAAATCCTTTGGCCAGCTATTGAACTGCTCCTCTCCAATCATCCTTGCAACTAAACTTTGATATGGATTTCTTGGCTAGAAATCCGTCAAGGTAATGACTCCCTCTACCTTGGTTCCGTCTCTCTAGACATTGTTATGCTTCAACATAAACAACATCCCACCAACTCCTTAAACCATAATTTGTCCACAGCTCCCCAAGCCTCGATAATCAAAGAAACTGAGCCTTTCAGGCTCTGCGCAATCCCAACAAAGGTTGGATCTGCTCCTCCTGGCCACAACGTCGATCCTTCCTAGCTAAGAAAGATGACCAGGCATTGCTTAGGTCTGATTTCCCCTCTCTGCCTCTGCGCTGACCCCCCTCCTGGCTCGAAATGATGACGCCGCCTTTGCGTCACTTCCTCTCTTTGCTTCTTTTTCTCTGGAACAACGTTGTCTCTCGGGACGACTGCTACAACTTTAAATTTCAGATTTCTGCTAGTGCCTTCAGTCCTTCTGTGCTCTGCAATTCTCAGATACCATGTTGAAATTTCCAAGTCTGACACGTCAGAAATTCCTACTGCATTATCTGGTTTATTGTCTCCTAGTTGTTCTTTCCATTAACAAGTTATTTATAAGTATAAATACCAAAATAAACACAAATGAAACCTCAACACATATACAGATCAGCAACTGAAATAATTGAGACAATCACACAAGGGACACCGTTGTTTTTAGACAATCGTCCCCAGAAAAACCCAATGGTGGAAAACTGATGCAGTAGATATGAGGTTTTTGTTATTATGTAATTTTTGAATACAACTAGGGTGCCAGAAATGGCTCACCCTTCAGAGAATTTCCTTTGCAGAAGTACCTCTCCCCGGAGACAGATATTCTGGCTGATCACCCATAGGATGATCGATCCCATAGCAACTATGGCTCCTTAGCTGGACAACGAAAGATGATCCAAGCTTCTACATTGCTTTGCGTCACTTTCTAGGACCCTCTCAGCTTTAGTCTGCCCCACGAAAATCTCCAGCGCTGCCTCTTGGCCCTGCGTCAGCTCTGCCAGCCTCTGCGCAACTACTTTTGCCTCTGCGTCAGCCACTTGGCTCTCTGTGTCAACCCTTTGGCCCTCTACGTCACCCACGCTAGCCTCCTCAGCCTTTGCGTTAGTCCCAACTACCTCTGCATTAGCCTTCCCAGGCTCTGCGCCATCTCTCTGGCACTATCTCTGCCTCTTTCCTATGTATTCTCGGCCTTCTGCCGAACTGCCCCTCATTGCAACAGATCACTGGTTCGATTCTCTTAGCAAACCCCACTCTAGAAAATCAAACTGACTGATCAATTTTTTGGTTTGTCTCCAATTGACCCTCAGGCCTCCTCTTATACTTTTCCTGTTGAGTGTTCAACGACCGAAATTAAGTCCCTAATCAACGGCTAAGATTAGATTTGGCTTGATTGTCATGTCTTGGAATCTTCTAACCCAAAATTATATTAATACACATTAATAATTTAATTTTCTTAAGTTTATACTTAAGACCCCATTAAAAATATTAATTATTTTAATATCTCCTCATCCGGGTAGAATTTCTTCAAACGATTTCTGGGTTTTAGAGATCTCATGTGCTTTAGCCTCTTCACAAATTTTTATGGCTAGAGCACATCCGATGCTACCAGAATTCAGCACCATGCAGCCTGAAGACCTCTTGAAAGAATAACCAGTGTTCCACGGGGACACGTCCCCCAGGGTGGGGTGCGCGCACCCCACGCACCTGGGACGGGGAGACTCTTGGGGGTGCATTTCCCCACGTTCCCCTTTTGGGGAGACTCGAGGAGACGCAAGGGGATGCGTTTCCCCAGTGTGGGAGACTCGACTCCCCGAAAGGGGTACTTCTGGGCGTCTCCCCGAAAATGGGGTTCTTCTGGGCGTCCTCCCGAAAATGGGGTTCTTCTGGGCGTCCCCCTTCATTTTTGTCTAATTACCCTTTATAAACCAAAAAAAAAAATTAAAAAATGAAAATTTATTAATTAAAAAAACATAAAAAAATAAAAATTAACTAAATTAACAATTACAAATAAAAAATTACATTAACATTGAAAAGTTAGGGTTTTACTTTTCAAGTTGCCGCCATTCATTATGCTCTTATGAGTCTTACCTCAATGCATTTTTTTCTACTCCTCAAAGCTTCTGCGCATCCTCCCTCTTCTCCACGGCTTGCTGTTAGGTTCAGTAGTGAGCACTTAGCAGTTGCTGTTCAGTGTTAGGTTCAGCACTTTTGCTCCACGCAAGTGGCACGGACAACTTTTCGGTCGACGGTATCATTGTATCAAGTTTCAACGTTTATTGCAGTGGCACGGGCAACATATCGGTCGACTGTATGATTGTATCAAGTTTCAAGTTCAACGTTTATTGCAGTGGCACGGGCAGCGTATCGTTTAAACTTTAAAGAAATTTGGGCAGCGTATCACTGTGGCACGGGCAGCGTATCACTTTAAACTTTGAAGAAATTTCAAATTTGCAGTGGCACGCAGGCGGCACGGGCAGCGTATCACTGTATCTACGATTAAAGAAATTTGCGGCAGGCGGCAGCATATCAAGATTGAACTTCAACGATTCAGCAAACTTGTGGCATCCTCCCACGCAGGCGGCAGGCGGCAGCGTATGAACTATTCATCGTTTCTGAGGTGATTTTGTGAAGTAATTTCGTGGATTTTTTGCTGTCTCTGAGGTGGTTTCGTTGGGCTTCTCTGCTCACAAGTCTTGGGCTTTTCTGGTCATAATTTCTGGTTTGTTTTTTGGAGCAGTGTTTTACAATTTTCAGTTTGGAACTACTGTCATATTCTTATTGGACCTCAGTCTTAGCCCTAGGAAAAAGACCGATATAGTCTTATAGACCTGTGCGTGCTGCCGCTGGTAATTTTTGTTTTGTCTAAATTTAAAAATTTTAATTCGATTCAGCCTTCATTGTTCAGGCCATGTATTACACTGTTTTAACTTTAGTCTTTTACCAAACCCTTCACGCAGGCAGCATTGCTGCTATACCAGCGCCCTCCACGCAGCCGGCATCTTTGCTGTAACTGTAAGCCTGTAAAGTGTAACGCTGTTCCAAACTTCCACCAGCTGCTCCAGACTGTACACAGTGAGTTTGACTGCAATTTTTTTTAATTTTTTTTTCATGTTTCACTGTTTCAATGTTAAAGTTTTGAAGTTATCTCATTTACATGGCATTAAAAATTAAAAAACTCAGAACTGTAAATTCAATTGTTTGTCAAATTCACTGTTAAATTTTTTTTTTAAAACTCAGAACTGTAAAATTTAAATTGTTTGTTAAATTCACCGTTTATATTTTAATTTTTTTTAAACAAACCCTTCTTGCAGGGCATTAAATAAATACAAAATCTGCAAAATAAACTATTTGCAAAATGAGTGACAGCAACCAAAGTGGCAGTGACAGTCAAACTGAAAATGAATATGATTCTCAAACTGAAACGCCATCAACAAGGAATGAAACCCATGTCAGTAGTACAGCTAGTGCTGATGTCATTTCAACGACTCCAACCCCATCAAAGTCATTGGCAGAATATGCAAAGGGGACATTCAATCCAAGCAAACCTCTTTTGCTATATGCTACCAAAATCACTGGCTCTTCAACCCAACCAAAACCGGGAAGCACAAGAGGTGGGACACGCCATTGGAAATGCAACATTTGTGCCCATTCTTGGGCTGGGAGTTATAGTCGTCTCAGGATGCATCTTTTGGGTGTAGGTGGCAAAGGTGTTAGCATATGTTCACATTTAACACTGCAGCAAAAATCAGAGCTCTTGAGAATGCAAATGGCAGCAGATGCAAAGGGCATGTTCTCAAGCAAAAATGTCATGGCCCAACCTCAAGAAAATTTTAATGAAGCCACAAGCTCAAAAAGAAAATCAAAGAAAGATATGCCTCCACCATCTCATATTGGGACTAAGGGTTCCCGCTCTTGTGCAGTGGGACCAACTCTTGCAGGGATGTACAGTAAGTTGAACCGTGATGATACAGATGATGCCATTGGCAAATTTATTTTTGCCAACGGAATTCCTTTCCATGTTAGTTGTTCTCCTTACTACAAGGAGATGGTCAAGGCAATTGCAACAGCAGGACCCTCATATGTGCCCCCAGGTGAACATAAGTTGAGGACAGTGATATTAGAAAGGAAAGTGGCCAATATTAATGTGCAAAAGGAAACTTTGAGGCAGACATGGGTGAGGGAAGGTTGTTCTATTGTTATGGATGGGTGGACAGACATTGCCAAACGTCCACTTATCAACATCATAGTCACTTGTCGAGAGGGGCCTTTCTTTCTTAGAGCTGTTGATTGTTCTGGAAAGCGCAAAGATGTAGCTTTCCAATTTGAGATTCTTCGTGATGCTATAGAGGGGGATGGCTCTACAAATGTTGTACAGGTTGTGACAGATGCAACAACAGTGTGTAGATCAGCAGGATTAATGATTCAGAGTAAATACAGACATATTTTCTGGAACCCTTGTTGTGTGCATGCACTTAATAATGCATTGAAAGACATTGGCAAAATTGAGTGGGTATCTAACTTGGTGACAGTTGCAAGAAATGTGCAAATGTTTATTTGCAATCACCACACCTCCTTAGCCATGTACAGGTCTCATGCGAGGAAGAAATTCCTCAAGCCTACCGATACCAGATATGCTAGTTATTTTCTTTTATTAGAGAGGATGTTGGAGGTGCAGTCAGCATTGCAGGCCATGGTTGTGACTCTAGATTGGAACAGATGGGCAGAATCCAAGACAGAGGAAGGGAAGAAAATCAGGATTCAGATATTGGATAATGATTGGTGGACAGATTGTGGTTATTTGGTGTCACTCTTACGCCCTGTAGTTGAGGTCATTTGCTACACTGACACAAATTCTCCTACTCTTGGAGAAATCTATGAGACTTTTGATAGTATGTTGGATCAAGTAAGGGTGGCCATTCGTGAGAAAGATCCTTCCTTAGAGTTCTATACGACTCAGATTCGACCCATTATTCAGCGTAGGTGGGATCGAATGAATACACCTTTGCACATGGCGGCATATGCACTTAACCCAAAATGGTATGTGGCAAGAAGTGGTAGAATGCTTCCCATTGAAGATCCAGAGGTCAAAAAGGGATTTCGAGCAGCCATTACAAAGATTTATAGTTCAGAAGAAGGGAGATCCATTAGGAGATAGTGGATGCAATTTGCAAGTCTCAATGGTCCCCTCAACAAGCCGGATGCAAGGGAAGATCGCAATGATTTAGGCCAGACTGACCCCATTGGTTGGTGGACCATGCATGGGGATGAGGCTCCAGAGATCCAACATCTTGCTATTCGCTTATTGTCCCAGATTGCTAGTTCCTCTGCAGCAGAGAGGAATTGGTCCACATATAGCTTCATCCACTCTATCAAGAGGAATAGACTTTCCTCTAGGAGAGCAGAGAAGCTAGTTGCAGTGCATAGGTCTCTACGTCTTGCACATAGGAAGACACCAGAGTATCGGAGGGGACCAGCAACACGATGGGATGTGGATCCAGAGGATAGTGCACAAATAGATGATGAGGATGGACCAGATGAGTTGCAGCATGGTTTGGTTGGAGTTCCATTGGTTACTCAAGAGAGTGACTCTGACTTAGATAATGAAATTCCCATTGATGTTCCTGATGACTTCATGCAGCAGATGGATGTAGACTACCAATCATTAAGATTGAGTCCTTGAAGTTGATTTTATTTTCAGTGTTCATTTTCCATTTTTACTTTTAAGTTTTAACATTTGAGTTGTGACACTAGATATTGATGACCGACTCTTCACTCTTAACTATTTTTGAGTTTGAAACTTTGAGTTATATAAATTGAAAATTTTAATTTAGTGTTCAATTTAGAATCTAGAAGACTAGAATGATGAATGATGAATTCAGAATTTTCAATTTTCAATTTTCAATTTATTTTTTAAATCAATGATTCAATGTAAATTATAGAATGATGATTGATGAATGATGAACGATATGGATCAATGTACATTGTACATTGTATTTGAATATTTCATATTGAATTTTATTATTGAATCTTATGGTATTGAATCTTGATGAATTAACAATTTAGCATTATTGAACAATGAATATGAACATGAAAATTTCAAAATTATATACATATATATAATATATATAACTAAAAATTATATTATATATACCTCGACGTCCCATCGTCTCCCCTAAATTTCCCTAAAATTTCAGGGTTCTCCCACACGTCCCCTTTGTGCGTCTCCCCGCACCCACGTCTCCCCGTCCCGGAGACTTGGTGGAACATTGCAATAAATTGCAGCGTAGAAAAGTCATACAACAGATATCATCTTTGGATTATATGCAACAGTCCTAGTAGAGAGAGAGGACAACAATAAATGGCAGCGTAGAAAAGTCATAGTTACATAGAGAGGACAGCAATAAATGGCAGCGTAGAAAAGTCATAGTTACATAGGCTATAGTATAGGGCACATTCATGCCTAGAGATGACATAGCACTAGTTTGCAGTGTGGAGAAGAAACATTTACATAGGCTAGAGTATAGGGCACGTGCATGCTTAAGCCATGCATATGCCCATATGAGCATCTTTTAATTTGCATGCACGTGCATGCTTAAGCCATGCATATGCCCATATGAGCATCTTTTAATTTGCATGCACGTTCCAAAATTATCAATATAGAACAACAAAGGAGTGTAATCAACTTGTATTTTTTCAGACATATTGTATTATTTTCACCTTTTGGAGAGCCTCCCATTTAAGCCCATTCACCGAACGGAGTGTGGCACTACTCTTCAATTCCGCCATCCATCCTTTTTCTACAAACTATACAACCTATTTCGCTAGAATATACTTCCTAATCACTTTTTCACTTCATTGACTTACAATTCCAATAACAATAATTAGAGAAACCTCACTTGAGTTGGCGCAGAGGCAACCTGAAGAGCAAAGGAAAGTTGGCAAGGTAATAGTGGCTGACCTCTTGGTTACACAGATCTATTATCTAGGTTCTTATGGCTTTTGCACTGATGAATATAGATTTTGTGGCAACAAGGCTTACCTTGATATTTTTTCCACCTATTGAACCAAGCAAAAACAAATCCAAAAATATTTAATAGAGACCAAAAACTCCTTTAAGAAATTTTAAAAAACACTAAATATTAAATAGATAGTGTCATAAATTATGAGATATTAATGAATATTGCAATATATTATGAGAAAACATAAACAAAGATCAGAATCCTATGAATAATCTTATGCAAAAGCAAGTACATCTTACACGACCAAAATTGTAAATTATAAGTTTAAGGCGAGGAATCATTGTAACTGAAACAAGGATAAATTCATAACATAATCAAAAAAGAGCTCACCATCCACCTCCACCTCTACACTCTTCTTCATTGCCACCATCTCTACACTCTTCTTCATTGCCACCATCTTCGCATGAAAATATTTCACTCATTTCATTAGTGCACCTCCAACTTTGCTACTCCTTTCATTATCCGGATTCCGCATAACATTGCATTCATAGATAAATAAATCACAAATGATATGTGATGCCTCTATATTAAACAAACATACATGGAATCATACATGTCTCCTCATCTTGTGTTGTGTTCTTCATTGAGAGAAGAAGTAGAATCTACAACAGCCTTACGACTGTTCTTTATTTCTCCATTGACTAAAACCAACAAAAGCCAAACTAGAAGATATCAAATAGAGAGCAAAAATCTTATGAGAGATATTAAATAGAAACTAAAACCAAGTACGAAAAATCTTTAACAAACAACAAAACCCTTGTGAATAATCATATGCAAAAGTAAGTACATCTTATGTATAGACCAAAAGTAATAAACCCTAAATAGATAAGTAGGGAGGAGAACCATCTCTTAACACCTTTGCCTCTACTTTTTCCTCATCTATAGTGCATCCCAAGTCTCTCTCACAAAAAGATAGTCAATACTTTCATTCGCGTTCAACCTCTCTCATAAAAAGATAGTCATACCTTACTTTACATTAGTCAATACTTTCATTCGCGTTCAACCTCTCTCATAAAAAGATAGTCATACCTTACTTTACATGCATTTCACCGTATTCATAAAAAATAAATCATAAATGATATGTGATGCCTTTAAATTAATCAAAGGCACATGGAACCATATATACCTCCTCATCTTGAGCCATGCTCTTTATCTACAATAGCCTTGAGAATTGTCTTTATTTTTCTATTCAACCTTACTTTACATGCATTTCATCGTATTCATAAAAAATAAATCATAAATGATATGTGATGCCTTTAAATTAATCAAAGGCACATGGAACCATACCTACCTCCTCATCTTGAGCCATGCTCTTCATAGAAAGAGCAAGTAGAATATGCACTAGCCTTGAGAATTGTCTTTATTTTTCCATGCATTTCACGATATTCATAAAAAATAAATCATAAATGATATGTGATGCCTTTAAATTAATCAAAGGCACATGGAACCATACCTACCTCCTCATCTTTGAGCCATGCTCTTCATCGAAAAAGCAAGTAGAATCTACAATAGCCTTGAGAATGTCTTTATTTTTCCATCACCTAAAACCGATAAAAATCAAACTAAAAAATATGGCATAGAGTGAAAAAAAAATCTTATGAGATATTATATAGAAACTAAAATAAAGTATGAGAAAGCTAATTAACAAAAATTTTATGAATGATCATATGCAAAAGTACATCTTGTGTAAGGCCAAAAATCGTATACCCTGAATAAATGGGTTAGGAGAACCATGTGCAAAACATACATGGGTCTTGGACCATAACTCCTCCGCCTCTACTTTTCCCTCATCTATAGTTTTGTCTCATCTATAGTGCATCCCACGTCTTTCACAAAAGGATAATCAATGGTTTCATTAGCATTCAACTTTAGTTTACATGCATTGCCTCTAAATTTAAATAACCACACATGAGATATCATTTTGAAGCAATAAATGAGTTAAATCAAAACACCATGAAAGGATATTCAAAAGTTTCATTAGCATTCAACCTTACTTTACATGCATTTCCTCTAAATTTAAATAAACACACATAATATAATTTTGAAGCAACAAATGAGTTAATTTAAAACACCATGAAATGAAATTATAAAATTATGTGGACAAAATCAACTTATACATACCTCTCCCTTACCCTTTTCATAACATGTGTGGAATTTGCATCAACTCTAATCCCACAATATGAGCTACTAGGTCTTCCATTAATTTCCCCACCCATTGAACAATAAAAAAATCATCGAAAGTATAACTATATCAAAAAATCAGGAAACAAAATGCCAAAACAAAAATTAGCATGGCCATGCTCATAAAATGCAAAAAAACATCAAACATAACAATTGCAAAAATTAAATTTATAAAAGAACCGCAACAACAATTGCAGATGTATTAACAGCAAAACAAAAAAAACCAGGTATAACAAAAAGAAGTGATAGGCACAGAAGCAACTCTCCAACTCTAGAAAGCTCCACGGCCAACCTAGGACACCCTGCACAACAAAACTTAGATAAGTATTAAATCCAGACCAAAAAATTCTATAAGAGATATCAACCACACAAGATATATATGATGCAAAGTCAAAATATCAAAAACATAAAATATCTTGTGAGAAATGTGAAGCATTTTGAGAACCAACTCTCCAACCCTATAAAGCTCCACGGCCAACCTAGGACACCCTGCACAACAAAACTTAGATAAGTATTAAATACAGACCAAAAAATTCTATAAGAGATATCAACCACACAAGATATATATGATGGAAAAATCAAAATATCAAAAACATAAAATATCTTGTGAGAAATGTGAAGCATTTTGAGAACCATTGCATTGAAATTTGAAACAAGAAAATATCCATGTTGGAACTAAAAGAGAATTCACTTTGTACCTTTGCACTCTCCAACACTTCTCCAAGTCTCTCTCACACAAATATTTCAATAGTTTCATCCGCCCTCCTCCACCTTCCTTTATATAGATTTGCATTGCACTCACCATATAAATAAATCCCAAATAATATGGAATGCATTTAATACAAACAAACACATGAAACCACACCCACCTCCTCCTGTCTTCCCATTCACCAAATGGGGGCCAATGTAATCTACACCATCTTCCCTTTCACCAAATGGGCCAATGTAATCTACACCATTCCTAGGACCTGCCTCTATATATCCACTTCCTAAATCCATTAAAAACCAAATCATAAAATATTAAATGAAAACCAAAATGCTCTAAGACAAACAACAAAAATCTTATAAGAAATATTAAACAAACGTTGAAAGATATTATAATAAATCTTAATCGTAATCCAAGACAAAAATATTAGTGATATTATGCAAAAGTACATTTTATTCAATGACCAAAAATCATAAACCCTAAATAAATAAAGAAGGAGAACCCAAGAGAAAATTCACCCTCTACGTTTGCACTCTCCTACACTACTCCAAGTCCCTCTTACACAAAAATATTTCAAAAGTTTTAGCACGGTTCCTCCACCTTTGCGTGTCCACCTTCTTTTACCTGTATTTGTACTACATTCAATAAATAAGAGAATTCCAAGTAGTATAAGATACATCTAATTTAAAAAGTACATTTTATGTTAGCGAAACTTAGAAACCCCAAATTGGTAAGAAAGATGGAGAACCATGGTATTTGAACTAAGAGGATTTTATAGTAGAACATACATGAGCATTGCTCCAAAAGATAACTCCTCTTCTCCAAGTCCCTCTTACACAAAAATATTTCGGAAGTTTTAGCACGGTTCCTCCACCTTTGCTTGTCCACCTTCTTTTACCTGCATTTGCACTACATTCAATAAATAAGAGATTTCCAAGTAGTATAAGATACATCTAATTTAAATAGAAGTACATTTTATGCTAGCAAAAATTAGAAACCCCAAATTTGTAAGAAAGACGGAGAACGATGGTATCTAAACTAAGAGTATTTTATAGTAGAGCATACATGAGCATTGCTCCAAAAGATAACTCCTCTTTTGCCTTTGCTTCTACTTTTTCTATAGTGCTCCAAGTCTCTCTCTTTGCTTCTACTTTTGCTATAGTGCTCCAAGTCTCTCGTGCACAAAGATATTAAATAGTTTCATTAGTGCCCATTCACCTTTCTTAATTTGCATTGCATTGTATCTGAACTAAGAGGATTTTATAGTAGAACATACATGAGCATTGCTCCAAAAGATACTCCTCTTCTGCCTTTGCTTCTACTTTTGCTATAGTGCTCCAAGTCTCTCCCGCACAAAGATATTCAATAGTTTCATTAGTGCCTAGTGCTCCAAGTCCTCTCTCTTTGCTTCTACTTTTGCTATAGTGCTCCAAGTCTCTCTCTTTGCTTCTACTTTTGCTATAGTGGTCCAAGTCTCTCTCGCACAAAGATATTCAATAGTTTCATTAGTGCCCATTCACCTTTCTTACTTTGCATTGCATTTAAATTTCAACAAACACATTATATAAGGATGAAGCAACAATCATTTTTTCATCTTTCTATCTTTAATATCATCTCCCTCATGAGCAAGCTCTGGTGCAAAGGAGGGTTTGAAGCGATGGAGGTATGATGGATGTTAGCTAAGGTCTAAAGTATTGTCGGTCTACCAATGTTGGAATTTCTAAGTTTAACCCGTTAGGATTCTTCCTGTACTATCTAGTTTATTTCTTCCTATGTGTTTAATTACTTAACAAGTTATTTACCATGTAAATACTAAAAATAAACATAAGTACAGTATCAACATTTACAGATCATCAACTGAAAGAAAACAAGCACACAAGTGACACAGTTATTTTTGGACCAATGTCCCCGGAAAAACCCAATGCGGGAAAACCAGTGTAGCTATTCAGAGGGTTATATTATTATGCAGTTTATCAAAGTACAACTAGGTGCCTAAACCAGCTCACCCGATACAGAAAAATATACAGCAGCAATACTTCTATGTCCGGAAACAGGTATTCAAAAAACTTGTCCCACAGAAACCCTCCTCGGCACCACTGAAGCCCAATGCTAGCCCTTTTGGCCTCTGCGTCAACCCCACGACTCTCTGAGGCACTACGTAGCCTCTAGGAGCCTCTGCATCACTCCCTCTGCCCTCTGCGTGGATGACGCGGTCTCTCTAGGCTCTGCACTGCCTTTTCTTGGCTCTGCGTAGCCTGGACTGTCTGTTGCTCTGCCTCTCTCCGCTTCTGTGTTGGTCTCCCAGTATTGTCCTTGCCTCTTTGCCTCGTACTCATTGCCCCTTGTTGTTGATCACAGATTCACTTTTGCTTAGCAACCCTGCTCTAGCAAAATGAATGATTGATCACTCTGGTGTATTCTCCAACTGACCCTCAAGCCTCTTCCTCTTCTTATACTTTTCTCATTGGTCCATCAACGTCGAGATTAAATCTCTAATCAACAGCTAAGATTAGATTTGGGTTGATCCATGTCTTTTGGAACATTCTAACCCAGTTTTATATTAATACCCATTAATATTTTATTTTTCCTAAGTTTAGACTTAGGAACTACATTAAAAAGATTAATTATTTTAATATCTCCCAAACCATTTCTGGGTCTTGGAAATCTCATGTGCTTTAGCCTCTCCACCAATTTTCATGGCTAGAGCACATCTGATGCTACCCCAAATCAACAACCAGCGCACACTCGGTAAGTCCAATGCGACACTAGGGGTTTTACTTTCACTGTGCAGTGTTTTTTCCCTCAAGCAGAAATGTTTTCCTTTGGGGCGACTTTTCTCTTCAGTGTTCTTAACCAAACTGTACATACCATGGTCAGCTTTCCTTTTCTGGGTTCTTGTTGGTGGAGGTTGCAGTGGTTTGTTGATCTTGCACTCTTAGCATGGTGGAAGTATGGAGGACCTGGAGGTTGTTGACTATTACTCAATGAGCCCATTTAGGGGCATATGTTTGTCTCTTGTGGAGGTTCTGACTCCTTCAGGGAGGGATGCATCTCATTTACTGGAAGTGCTAAAGGGGGCTTATTTTCTTTTGGGGGGTTGTCTCGGTCCAAGAATCGGTTGTTTCCTTGAGATTCCCAACTCTCCATCGCCATGTGTCTGGGGATTTGGTCAGTGGCCTCATAGATAAATCTTTTCACCCCACCTGGTGATTTTTTCTCAAGCCATTAATGTGGGGGGATTTTTCTATTCCAAACCCACCCATACACGACAAGGGTTTCTTATGTATTTTGGGGTCTTTCTCGATAGAGTTCTCAGATTCCAGCTTTCCATCCCTCAATCGGTGGTGGGCTTTTGTCATTTTCGGCTTCTGTATCCGTGGATGGTATACCAATGATTACAGAGGCTTTTTCAAAGGTTCCCTTGTCAATTACCAAGATCCCTCTGTTGAAGTTTTCTTCCACGAGCTTCAATATGAGGTAGCGGATCTTCTTCAAAAAGAAAGAAGATTCTTATAATTTATGAATGGGAGATGATGTGGAGATGGCACAAGCAATAGAACTAGCAGAGAAATATCTAAGCCAAAAGTTGAAATTTTTGTTTAGAGACCCTTGTTGAATGGATGAACCAGAATGTAAACCCATTGGTCATCGATCCTACGGATATCTTTCTTCTAGCCAAGGGATGGATTCAATTAAACTTCAAGCCTCATGAGGATGCAGAGAAAGTGGCAAAAGAGATATGGACTATCAATTCCACACACATTATTTTCAAGTTTTGAACCCCTTTATTCGATGCTAGCCAGGAATGGCTTGATGTGGTGCAAGTTTGGGTTAGGTTTCCTAGTTTGTCGTCCCATATGTGTAACCCTCAAAACATTGCAAATTTGGAGAACTTGGGATGTTTCTTAGGCGCAAATTACTCCTTTAAAGAAAGGAAAGACGTGTTGGTGGCTCAAGTTTCGGTAAGTTTGGACCTTCAAAAGAAGCTTCATGAAACTACGAATATTGGGAAAGGCACTATTAGATTACAAGTATTGGACTACGAAGATCTTCCATTCAGATGGAGGAGGTGCCATAAATATGGTCACCTGGTAAACAATTGCAATCTCATGTTTAAAAACTCCTCAACATCTAGTGAAGCCACCAAGAAACAAAAGACTCCAAGAGTGGCTTCGGATGACCACTCAATTTTTCAGGTTGTGGATTGTGTGCAGTCAAAGTCCATGTTGCCGACTAGCTCCCCCATGCCTAGTTTGTTGATGGGCTCTCCAAAGGTGTCTCAGATGGAAGCTACAGTTACAGAGCATCTGGCCACGATCAACCAATCTAGGTTGGACACTATGATCCCTGGTAATTCTATTTCCCTTCCCCCTATTACTTTGTTAGCTCCTTTTCTGATTTAGGGAAAGATTGGGGTCAATCTTCTATTGGAATGGGTATTTACTATTGTGGTCTCTCAGAAGTTGTTCACTTCCCTTTCCCTTGTGAAAGCCTCTTGTTTTATCCCGTTTGGGTTATTGAGTTACTCCTCTTTGGGTTATTGAGTTACTCCTCTTTGAGAGCAACCGTCTCTTCGAGGTGCTCTGGAACACCTTGGATGAAGGGGATATCCCATACACAAGCCTCTTGTATTATCCCATTTGTGTTGTTGAGTTACTCCTCTTTGAGGGCGACCGTCTCTTCAAGATGCTTTGGAACACCTTGGATGAAGGGGATATCCTATACACTTTGAGGATGAGACTAGTCCTCTCGATGACTGATGGCCTCCACGATGGCCTTGGATAGTTTTCATATCCAACCATTTTGTGAAGGGTAGGGGTAGAAAATATCATATTTTTCTAGCAAAATCTAAAGCCTGTGAGGAGATGGTTGCAAGCAAACAAATTTCTTCCATAGATGGGGCTCTTAGAGCATTGATAGCCCACCACGGGGTATCTCAATGAAAGCCCTTTCATTCAATTTCATAGGGTTGGCAAGTAATCCCAAAAGACTTGCTCTTAGGAGCCTCTTAGGAGACCAGTTCAGGTGGAGCAACCTGATGTTAGTTTTCTTCAAGAATCTCTTGGGAGGGGTGAGAATATTACAAAATTCTTAGAATTTATCCTATCCTTCCAGAAATTCATTGCTCTAGATGTTCCATGGTAGATCACGTTGATTGGCCTTGGGGTGGCATTCCTAGAAGATTCAGGTTCATAATATATGGAGTATCCCCTCAAGCCTATGTCTAGTTGGGTCTGGTTGGTCTTTCAGTGGAATTGGATAACATCTTTACTTTCATTAACTTTTATTGACTAAATAAGGGTCGAGTTTCTTTCTAGAATGATTTCTTTAGAAAGTCTTTTGTGTGATGAGAATTTTATTATCGATGGAGATTTAAATTTCTCTCTTGGTGTTGAAGAATCCTAGGGACCTCTTGTCAAAATTGATTCCCTCTTCCCTCACAGACTATTTTTCTCACAATATTGTTGCTAAGCGCTCAATTGACCTTGTTCCGATTCAGTTAAAACCAGCATGGAGGAAACCTTCGTGTGGGGAAGGGCCATGAGGCAAAAAGCCTTGACAGGTTTCTTGTGGCAAAATCTATGGTGTTCAGGTTTCGTCTTCTTCGTCAATGGGTGGGATCCGAAGATGAATTAAATCACTCTTCAATTCTATTAGAATTAAAGGACATAACGATAATCCTGCTAGTCCATTCAAGATGAAATCTAATTGGATAAATGATGAGAGTTTCCATCCTTTGGTCAGAGACAATTGGCGTTCCTTTGATGATGGGGTTGGCTTGTCTACGACCAGTCAATTGAGTACAATTTCAAACATATTAAGCATTTGACAAAGGAGTGGGTGGTTTCTACTCGTCGAAAGGAAGTTCTAGAGGAAGTTGAACAAAAAATTGAGGTTTTTTCATAATCTGGAGGGTTATCGTTCACAAGAATCCAGGGAGGAATTGTACACACTTGAATTAAGACAAAAGGAGATTCTTGCCAACAAGGAAGCGTCTTGGCGCCTTCAAAGCAAGGCAATTTGGTTGGACTATGGGGATGAGAATACCAAGTTTTTTCATGCCTATGCAAAAGGCTGAAAACTGACCAATACTATTTGGCATATGGAGGATTCTATGGGATGTGAAGTCACAAATTTGAAGGCTTGGCTTCCCTAGCTAAGGCACATTTTCAAAACATCTTCTAGAAACCTGAGGGGGACATTATTGCAAAAGCAATTTGAGTGGCTCAATTTTTTCCAAGGTTTGTGGAGGACGAAGAAAACAAATCATGAATGGAGTAGGTCTCCGAGGATGAATTAAAGGCACTTCTTTCTAGTTTTCAAGAAGACAAGAGACCGAGGCCTGATAAACGGGTCATCAAAATCTTCTCAATACCTTTTGATCCTTTGGGTAAAGATTTATTAAGAGTTGTCAAAAAATCTAGAATGGAAGGAAGGGTTTTGCTAGCCTTCAGTTCTACTTTTATTGTCGTTATTCTTAAGGCGGACAGCCCTATCTTTTGAGGACTTCAGGCCTCCCTCCCTTTGCAAATGTTTATAAAAGGTTATCAAAAAGGTGATTGCTAGAAGGATTAAGCATATTCTCTCAAAGAACATTTCAAAGGAGCAATTTGGTTTTCTTGAGGGGAGACAGATCCATGAAGCCATCGAAGTGGCTCAAGAGGAGTTGCACAGTCTAAAAATTCAAAACACTAAGGGTGTGGTAGTTAAGATAGATCTTTCAAAGGCATATGATTGTGTTAATTGGATGTTCATCAAACTCCGTACTCATGTGGGTTTTGAGGTCTCACTTATCAATTAGATCATGAGTGGTTCGATGTTTGTTTCTTTTGTTTTCATAAATGGTTTTGCTTCGCCTTTCTTCCATGCACGGAGAGGTTTGCAACAAGGCTGCCCTTTGTCCCCACTTCTTTTTTACTTGTTATTGAAGGCACCTTTAGTTGAATGTTGAAGGAGGCAAAGCTAAGAGGTGAGCTTAAAGTTGTGGTTGTAGCTCATGCTCTAGCATAACTCATCTACTTTTTGTTAACGATATACTTATCTTTTGGAACGGTTATGGTAGAGATATCCAAAAATTGCATGAGATTGTGTTCATGTTCGAGAAAGCTATAGCTATGGTCATAAACGAAAGATAATCTACCATATCTCTACACAATTTGGATGAGCATGTAATTATTTAAATCAAACCTGTCTTTCCATTTGAGTTATCTGAATTGGAAGATTGCCCAAAGTATTTGGGTTTCCATCTAAAACCAAATTGTTACAAAAAATAATATTGGATGTGGTTGATAGCTAAGTTAGAGAAACGACTCACTCGTTCGAGTTTCAAATGGCTTTCCAAAGCAGGCAAGTTAGTGTTAATGAAATCATTTTTGAAGCCATTCTGGTTTACTGGATATTCTTGGCTTGGATTCCAAGGGGTGTTCTGGAGAAAGCTAGGAGAATCTGTTTTAGGTTTTTGTGGGAAGGGTCCCAAGATCATTTTGTCCTTCCCTGGATTAAGTGGAATCGCCATGCAATGCCAAAGTTGTAGGGTAGGTGGGGGCTAAAAACTATTTTTATGTTCTCAAAATCCCTTGCAGCAAAGTGCAGTTGGACGATGGTGGTCTTCCATAAGTATATTGCACCATATTCCTTAGAAGGCTGAGTGAGGCTTCAAGACAAATCAGTTAAAAAATGTAGCTAGGTTCGGTCTTCATAATGACATGTGTAATTGTGATTTTATGTAATTGATGAAAAGAAGAAAAAAAAATTATTATTGTATTGTTTGTCTCGTGGGTTTCATGAGCAATGAATTTTATTTTTAGTAAGACTCCCATTGTGAGTCCTTAGGATTGGTCATAAAGTCAAATTGAGTCAATTTCATGTATTAAGGACCCTTCTTGGGCATATTACATTTTGTATGAGTCATTAAATAAGTATAATTAGCCCTCTGAAGACCAAGCAAATTCTCATCCTCAAGTTGACTTCAAAAAGAAATAATATAAACCCTTCACAGGACATGTCGACTCACATACACTCATTTCAGGCTAATTACAGAGGCAAACCACTATAATAGGCAGCCCAGCCTAAAGTTCAGAGGGCAAAATTTAAGAGATATAGTTCGATTAAGATCTAAAATGAGAGGGTCATTAGGGGAGTCGAATTACCAACGAGGAAGAAAGAAAGAGCAACGAGGTATTTTGTGTTGATTTGGGATTGTTTTGTGGGCCAAATTACCTCCACACACGAAATTGTAGACTTGTATATTGCAGCAGTGAAGGCCGAGGAAAGGTGAAGTCTATTGAAGCAGTAAAGGCCGACAAGAGGAGAAGTCTATTGCAGTGGTGAAGGCCGAAGTCTGTTGCAGCGGTGGAAGCCAAGGAGAAGTGCAGTCCTCCTAGGGAGCCAAAGTGGAAAAAAGTCGAAGGTCTAAAGCAGAAGAAAGCCACAGATGAAGTCAAGAAGGAGGAAGGAGCACAAGGTTGACTATCGTTGACTAAGGATCTTGTGTCTTGGCCTTGTCTTGGTATTCGTCAATTGAAATCTCTATAAGAAGAATTTGTTCGGGTTTTCCTCTCAAAGAGTGAGAGGTTTTGGCCCTGGCTGATATAGCCTATATTTTGTGTCCTTTGTGTCTTTATGGTTTATGCATCAGTAGTTGTTTAATGAAGAAGAACACTAATAACCTAAGTAAAAGAATATCCTAATCTAAAGAAGTAAAAAGCACTCACAAGCAATTACTAATAGAAGAGAAAATCACTTAATCTCTATGCCCTAGATTTCTCAACATGGTTTCCAAGCTAAGGTGACTAAGTCAAGGAAGGGCATCTTATAAAGGGACACTCGAGGAACAAATCTCAAGGAAGGCATCAAAGCAAAGATCATCTTGAACCATCATAACCCTAGATAAAAGAAGTCTACAAAGAAGTATTGGGATCATCATCAAAAAGGAAAAGGCCAAAACCCTACCTCTACTCAAGTTGAAATGATCTACAAATCAATTTGAAATGTTTTGAAGTCTATTCATCCAAAGGAAGCTAGAGGCGTTGTCGTCAAGACTGTAAGGCGATCTTTCTCAAGAAAGATCCCTACCATTGAAGACATCATCATCATTAAAAGATCCAAGGGTCTCCCTCTCTATGGGATCAAGGATCATTATTGAAGAAAATTATCCTCATCAAAAGGAAGTTTTCTATCCTCTATATCATCATCAACGTCAAGGAAGCAGCAAGAAGAAGGAGCATTCTATCAAGTATACCTGTCAAAATGCCTTTTTGCAAGGAAAGCAAAATATTGGTTGGGGCTTCAAACTATCTTGCACGGAAGAAAATGACAGATCTGAATCTCAATGAAAATGAGGTTATGGAACATGTCAAAGGTTCTATTACTAAACCAAGAGAGGAAGATGTCCATGCTCTTGCCAAGTATATGAAAGGGGAAGTTAGGGCTCAAAGGATTCTCATAGAATCTATTAAGGATCCCCTCACCCCATATGTATCTAAACTCAAAACTTCAAAATAAATCTATGATGAATTGGTAGAGTTATATTTTGTAAGCATTGTTGGATAAGTCATTTCATTAAGGCAAGAACTCTACTAGCTGAAGATGTCAAGGGAAGATGGAATAGCTTCATACTTTATGAGGATATCTGAGATTCGGGATCAACTACAAGATCTGGGAGAAGTCATGCCTAGTGAAATGACTACAGTTGTATTAAATGGACTGCAAGAGAAGTGGGGTAACTTTACTTCAAGTATTTATGGGAAGAAAGAAGCTACTCCATTCCAGGATCTATGGTCACTATGCAAGATCGAGGAATCTAGACTAAAGGCCAAATCTCATGTGGGAGCAGGTAAGCAAAATCAAGCTTATGCTGCAATGACAAGAAGAAAGGAAAAAAATGGAAAGTTTGGTTCTTGGGAAAAAAAGGGACATGTCTAAAATTCAATGCTATTGGTGTCAAGAATATGGGCACTACAAAAGAGATTGTCCTAAGGTCAAGAAGGACAACAAAAGAGGAAGAGAAGAAACCCATATCACCAAAGAAGTAAAGGAAGTCGAAAAGAATTAGTCCAAGAAAGAGGAAGTAAGAGATCTTTATGACTGAGATAATCTTCCTCACCTAAGTTCTTCTCAAATTCCTACGTCTTTTGTTGTCAGATATGGCTATCATAATTCACTAAATGGGATGCATCAAGGCATCATAGAAGCATTGAAAGCAAGAGCTCGAGACATCATCATAGACAAGCATGAAAGATGGTTAGAATCTATGAAAGTGAAGGATATAGCCCTTGGGAATCTCATTGGAAACATAAGTGGCAAGGTCATCTAGTACAAGGTTCATCATCCATTTGTCAAAAATAAACATCTACTAATGGGGATACTTTAGATCTTCAAGATACTCTGATGGAATCTTCATTGAAAGGTTCATCAATCATGAGAAAAAGCAAGTGTTTCATTGAGAATTCCAAACTCGTAGAATTCATGGACTGATGGTATGATGACATAAAGTGAAGCAGATCAAGGGATTGAAGCTCTTTCAATCAATAACGTTCTTGCAAGAAGTCTGGATGACCCAAAGGAAAAATGAGGTATGTATGCTTACATTTAATATTGTGGAAGTCGTGTCATATGGTTGTTGGTAACATGGATCAATGCTCTATCTTGAGAAGCATAATCAAAAGAAAGTATCCCCAAGTATTTCATCGAGAATTCCAAACTTGTAGAATTCATGGGATGATGGTATAATGACATAAAAGTGAAGCAGATCAAGGGATTAAAGCTCTTTCAATCAAGAAAGTTCTTGCAAGAAGTCTGGATGACCCAAGGAAAAATGAGGTATGTATGCTTACATTTGAAATTGTGGAAGTCATGTCATATGGTTGTTGGTAACATGGATCAATGCTCTATCTTGAGAAGCACAATCAAAAGAAAGGATCTCCTCCCTCAAAGGAATGCAAGAATGAATGGGTCATGCATTCACTAGATGAAATCAACATAACATGTCCTCATATGAAGCATGAGTTGGTCGACAACAATTGAGGATCTCTAATTGGAAGCTCCTAGGAACGCAATGTGTGAAGAAAGGAAGGAAGAGATCGTGGAATATGCAAACATGGTAAAGGCAATCAACATCTGAAAGACCAAGAAATTTTAACTAGGATATCTCCATGGAAGATATGAAGAGTCTAAATGGAGTCTAAAATAGAAAGAGACCCTTGATAATATATATCTTTGGGAGATGTGCCAGTATGTATGCAAGATGTTGATGCAAACTAAAAGATGTCATGATGAAAAACCATCATAAAGATAATGTTGATTTTAATGTTCATTACTTTATTTTTGAATATTTGGATGGGTTTATGCAGGGATACCAAGGGAAGACCTATGGATATCTTTCACCACCAATGCACATGTAGAAGGTTGAAAGATCCTAAAGTAAACATGGCATGAAGCAAGGCCAAATATGGACTGATGCATCACTTTCTGATGATGACACAGCTAACTCATGGATGAAAGTCATGGATGGTCGATGCCTCTTAATTTTTGGTATGTTTTATGCTTAAGAGCAATTTACTTCAATTTCTTAGTTAGCCCAATATCAATGTTCAGTTTAACAATCACATTAGCAAGATAGTAAAATGCAGATAGAACATAAATGTAGACAGTAGAAGACAAGCCAAGGCAAGAAGACACAAGATGTGGCACCAGCCAGGGACAAACCGCAATGTATGGAAACCCTTGATCAAATCTTCTTATATTCTTCAATAGTTCGACAGAGAGAGATAGTACAAATATACAAAATTGATATTTAATGACAGCAACAGATAAGGCCTTGACCAGAGAAGTCAATGCTAGTCAAACAAGATAGAAATCTTCTACTAAGTGGATTGGTCAAACCCAGCCAACATTGGCCTTCAATAGTAAGCTCAATGTATCCTTGTTGTTATGAAGATCCTCCACATGTTAGCAACAGGCTGCTGCAATCATGATTCAATCCTATCCACAGATTGACCCAACACTCCTCCACAAAATGTTGGTGTCCTCCATTGCTTGTTTGTTGCTCCTGCAAGTCTGGTTAGGGCACAGTATGCAGTCCTTAACCCTCAATGTTGTCTGCAGACTTGTTGTCCTAAGGACTCCTACAAGTTACCTATCAAACTGACTCAACACACAAGATACACTCCAAAATATGTGCTCTAGCTCACTAAACAAGGGTAATTAGGTTGCTGCAATTTTGCACTGGTTAGGTCACCCAAACCATAGTCCCTAACAACCCTCAAATTAACCCAAAATTGCTTCCTCTTGCTGCAGCTATCCTTCATTAGGATGTTGCCCTCCACGTTGCTCCTTTAGGGCAGTTTCAAGCCCAATGCATGGACTTGTCAGCCTAAAAAAGTTGTTGCACCCACTAGCAAACCCTCCTTGCCTCGACCTCCAAGAACAGGGCCTCGGCCCTCCAATTAGCCACTCTGTCCTCTAAATGGACCCCTAAAATAGCCCTCAAATGACCTCGTTGTCAAGTCCTATCCCTGTTGCGGCTAGGGCTTCCTTTTGTTGTAGTTAAGGGCTTCTTCTTCCTTTTTTCTCGTTGTAGATATGACCTCTCCTTGCTGCAGAATTAGGGCCTTCTGCGTGACAACGAATTAGGGCCTCTTGACTGTGGATCGATGACCTTAGATTAGGTCTCTCTAGACTGCAGATATAGCTTTCTTTAGGCAATGTATTAGGGCTTCTTTAGGCAGCGTATAGGTCTCCTCTTAACTATGGCCAAATCTCCTCACAAGACTGTTGCTATGGCTTCTTAGATTAGCAACCATATCTCCTTCATGACCCTTAGATGACTGCATCCAGATCTCTTAGATAACCCTTTCCACTACGTCCTCCTTGTGAGAAGACAAACCCAAACGAGTTGAGAGGAGAGATCAAGAGTAATGTGTGTGACAAATGACTTGAGGCCTCCTCTATTTAAATGCAACGTTGAGGTTAAGCTGGGGGTTATTTGGTTGCTAGCCAACCTTGACAAATTGTCAAATAATATAAATAAATTCATATCTCCATATGTCGGAATTGGATGATCTTTATATCAATCCTACACCTCTCAGACAGAGGAATCCAAGAAAAATATATCAACTACCATAAATAAGATGACCCACATGGAGTTTGGCCCTAGTTGCCAATTTAACACTCCCTCTCATAAAGAAGATGACCCACATGGAGTTTGGCCCTAGTTGCCAATTTAAAACTCCCTCTCAACTAGGGAGAACTCCATCTGCTAATCCATTTGTCAATTGGTACTATCTCTGTCATCAATGCACTGCTCTGCACCTACTCTGCCGAACTATGAAGAAGAAGAAGTGATCGAGAATGTATCGTACCATTCTCTACTGACCTGAAGTCAGTCCCATATAAAGAGAGTGTCTCATACCACTCTTATTGATCCGAAATCAGTTCCAAATAAGGAGAGTGTCTCATACCACTCTCACTGATCCGAAATAAATTCCAAATAAAGAGTGTCTCATACCACTCTTACTGACCCAAAGTTAGTTCCAATTGATCCCAGATCAATATCATCCTAGCATAGGGAGTAAAGTACTACATGATGCGTCCATCAGTAGTACTATGGTCCCTATCCTCATTTCCCTACTCATTGGCCAGAAGAGAGGTACTTCCCATGAGTCCCAGACTGCATGGGTAGGATGTCTCAGCAAGAGAAGGATGAACCACTCATCCTACCTACATGTCGCCATGGGGTATCCTAGGGGAAGGTTGAACCACTCACCCTGTACACAACAAATCACTAGGGGAAGGCTAGACCACTCACCCTATGATTGTGTCTCAGCAGGAGAAGGATGAACCACTCATCCTGCCTACATGGCAGACCACTAGGGGAAGGTTGAACCACTCACCCTATGGTTTCTCTTCGCTCCAAGAAGTATCCCAAGCCCCTCGAATCTCCCAGAGCTCAATATCCATATCATACAAGGCCCTCAAGAGAGGGTCTCTCGACGAATCCTAGTCGTTCTCGAAGAGTCAAGAATTTGTCTTTCCCTAGGGCTTCGTCAAAATATCGGCAACATGCTCATCAGTCCCAATGTGATGGAGCCTTATTACTCCTTGTTGTACCACATCCCGGATAAAGTGGTACTTGATGTCTATGTGTTGAGAGCGATCATGAAATATAGGATTCTCTGATAATTGGATCCCACTCTGGTTGTCACAGAGGATCACGGTGGTATCTAGCACGTGTCCAAACAGCTCACTGAAGGGCTTCTCCAACTAGACAGCTTCACATGAGGCCATACTCGCAACTATGTATCCGTCCTCAGCGGTGCTCAAAGCAGCCGACTTCTACTTCCTGCTCATCCCGGATATCGAAGCAGAACCCAAAGAGAAACAACACTCATAAGTGCTTTTGCGATCCACCATACTGCCTGCCCAATTAGTATCAAAATAACCATGCAGTCTCACAGCTCCGGCAGTGTATCTCAGTCCATGAGTGATTGTGCCCTGAAGATATCCCAGAAGATTCTTGGCACCAATCCAATGTGAGTGATGAGGCTCAACCATATATTGGCTCAACATGCTAACTGCAAAACATATATCCGGACGAGAGTTCACCAAGAACATCAGTGCTCCTATGAGTTGACGATACTCAGAAGCATTTCCCAATTCAGGTCCGACAACACTAACGCATAACTTCTTAAAGTTAAGTTCCATCGGGTAGTCACATTCTTGCAGTCTACAATTCAGTCTACCATTCCAAATTCGGAATCCAACTCCCTCTTACGTTTGTGAATGAGAGGGTCTGCACCTGTCAGAAAGAGATCATCCATATAAAGCACTAGTATGAGAGGTCTATCATCCACAACCTTAAGGCAAAGGTTTCGATCGGCTTCACTCCTAGTGAATCTCGACTTCATCAGATAGTTGTCAATCCTCTCACACCAAGCCCGAGGTGCTTGCTTCTAACCATAGAGAGAGTTTTCTTCAACCTGCAAATATGAGATTCTTGATCATGAACCTCAAACCCCTCGGGTTGTTCCACATCGGTGGTCTTGCTATTACATGTAAGTTTTCCCTTGGTACATCCCGAACATATACCTTTATGCTCTTCTTTGAACTTGAGCATCCCCGTCACCATCTGTCTCACATCGGGTAGGGCCTTTCAATGAAGATGGGCAAACCTCCAGTGCCATAGTTCAGATTGAAGAGATGTGTCACAAGACATGGTCCCCAATGGACTTCCAACAACTTGATACAAAGTGCCAACCCTAAACCCAAGAGTAAAAGCATCTTTAAAATTCCTTTTCCAAACACGTACCTTTCCATCGATGAATGCCACCTTGTATCCTTTGTCTTCCATTTGCTGAAATGGACACCAAGTTCTTCTTGAGATCAGGTACATATAGAACTTCTTGTAAATGAATCGTGTTACCCTGATTCAATTGAAGGGTAACATTCCCTACACCTTTTATGGAATAGGTGGCATTGTCTCCAAGAATAATCTCCAAGTTTGTTTCCTTCTCTGTCAGATTAGAGAGCACTTCCTTGTATCTGGTGAAGTGCCTTGAAGCACCACTATCAATAAGCCAATTTTCCAAAGTGTCCGAAGGAGAGGTAGTGGTAAGGGTTGATATAAGATAATACTCCTTTTGCTTATCAGAAACAACATATGATTCTTCATACCTGGAGTTCCTTGCTTTCTTGGAGGGTCGACCATTTCCTTGATGTCATGCATTCCTTTTTCCTTTGCCATTGTACCTGTCATTCCTTCAATCATTGTGGTTGAAGTTTGTTAATTTTAGGTATGTTCTATGTTGAGAGCAATTTACTTCAATTTTTCATTTTAGCTCAATGACAATATTCAGATTAGCAATCACATCAGCGTGATAGTAAAGTGCAAATAGAACATAAACATAAACATTAGAAGACAAACCAAGACGAGGACACAAGATGTGGCACCAGCCAGGGACAAACCCCAATGTGGGGAAACCCTTGATCAATTCTTCTTATATTCTTCAATAGTTCAGCGAAGAGAGAGATAGTACAAATACATTTGAAGTCAACACTTTGACTTGCCAAAAATAAGAGATCGAACATTAGAGATTTCACCATGAAGATAACACAATGAGGTTGTGGATCTGATGACAAGGACTGCAGTTCTGAACTCAGGTCAAGGCATACTTATCAGACTTTATTCTTCAACTGATTCCCCAAGGTGATTCCATCACCATGTTGCATACAAACCCTTAATGACTGCAGCCTAGGATAGTGTATTAGGGCTAAAGCTTTGTTGTGGTTAGATCTCCTTTAGGGTTGAGATTAGGGCTTCTCCATACCTGCGTTTAGGGCACTTTAGAATAGCGTCATAGGGTCTCTTCTAGACCTACGTTAAAGCCTTTCCTAGTTGCGTTAAAGTCTTTCCTCTATGATTGCATTAGAGTCTCCATGACTATGTTAAGGTCTCTCCTCCATTATTGTGTTAGAGGGCTAAGGCAGCGTATAGACCTTCTCTTCTTAGGCCTCTCTTTCCACTAAAACCCATACGAGTGGAGAGAAGGATCACAAAATATGAGTAACCAAATGACTTGAAGACCTCTCCTATTTAGGGTGAAACGTTGAGGATAGGATGGGGTAATTTGGTTGTTAGCCAACCTTGACGAATTGTCACATAACACAAATAAATTCATATCTCCACGAATACATGTCGGAATAGGATGATCTTTAGATCAATCCTACACCTTTTGACGAGAGGAATCCAAGAAAAATATTCGCTTCCATAAATAAGATGACCCACATGGAGTTTGGCCCTAGTTGCTAATTTTAACAAAGTTGCCCCTGGAATGACTGTGATCATCATGTGATGTGTCCCTTCTATTTGGACACTCCTCGCATAGTGGCCAAATTTATTGCAAACAAAGCACTTGCCCTTCCTTCCACCCTTAGATCCGAGCTTTCCATTGAAGTGACCTTTAGATCCTGCATTATTTCTTCTTTCGGCATGAGCAGAGAAAGTAGTGGGGTTGCCTCTATTAGAAGGCATTTCTTGCTCCACCATTCTTGTTTCTTCCTGAATGCATCTTGACATTGATTCTTCAAATCCCAGAATTCGATCATTATTGAGAATAGTGGTTCTAAATATATACCACTTGGGTGGAAACCCTCCAAGGGTAGTGATAGTCAGTTCCCTGTCAGATATGATTTCTCCAACCGCAGGGAGATCATTCTTGATCTCGGTGATTCTTAAGAAGTAGGATTGAATATCTCATCCTTCCCCTTCTTAATATGCTTCAACTTATTTTTGAGAAACAAAATTTGAATTGCATCACTAACCTTGAACATGTTGACCAACACCACCAGACGCTTGTCAATGGAGTCTCTAATAATCTTCTTCGCTTTGACTTCACCCTTTGTGTACTTGTTCTTTGAAGCAACCAATGCATTTGATGGAGGCTCGGGGATTTTACCCTTCACATAATCCAACACTTCTTGTTCTTCCAATGTCAGATCAAGAGACATCTTCCATGCGTGATAGTCAGACTTTTCACGGAGCTTGCCTTCAACCGGAAAGTGGGATGAGGAATCCATTGAGCCTTTTGTCCTTTCCAACTGTCTTCGGTGATTTCTTTTTCATTCTTGCTTGGGCTTTGTATTCACCTCAGCGTTGATACCATGTTAATTTTTGGTATGTTCTATGCTTAAGAGCAATTTACTTCAATTTCTTAGTTAGCCCAATATCAATGTTCAGTTTAGCAATCGAATTAGCAAGATAGTAAAATGCAAATAGAACATAAACATAGACAGTGGAAGACAAGCCAAGACAAGAGGACACAAGATGTGGCACCAACCAGGGACAAACCCCAATGTGGGGAAACCCTTGATCAAATCTTCTTATATTCTTCAATAGTTCAGCAAAGAGAGATAGTACAAATATACAAAACTGATATTTAATGACAGCAGCAGATAAGGCCTTGACCAGAGAAGTCAATGCTGGTCAAACAGGATAGAAATCTTCCGCTAAGTGGCTTGGTCAAACCCAGCCAACATTGGCCTTCAACAGTGAGCTCAATGTATCCTTCTTGTTGTTGTGAAGATCCTCCACATGGCAGCAATAGGCTACTGCAATCATGGTTCAGTCTGGTACACACATTGACCCAACACTCCTCCAGAAAATGATGTTGTCCTCCATTGTTTGCTAGTTGCTCCTACAAGTCTAGTTAGGGCACAGTATGCAATCCTTAACCCTCTATGTTGTCTGCAAACTTGTTGTCCTAAGGACTCCTACAAGTTGCCTATCAAACTGACTCAACACATACAAGATACACTCCAAAATGTGTGCTCTAGCTCACTGTTCTAGGGTAATTAGGTTGCTGCCATTTTGGACTGGTTAGGTCACCCAACCACATTCCCTAACAACCCTCAAATTAACCTAGAATTGCTTCCTCTTGTTATGGTTGTCCTTCAATAGGATGTTGCCCTCCACTTTAGGGAAATTTCAAGCCCAATGCATGGACTTGTCACCCTAAAACAGTTGTTGCACCCTCCAGCAAACCCTCCTTGCCTCAGCCTCCAAGAACAAGGCCTCGGCCCTCCAATTAGTCACTTTGTCCTCTAAATGGACCCCTAAAATAGCCCTCAAATGACCTCGTTGTCCAGTGCTCTCCATGTTGCGTCTATGATAAGGATAAGGATAATTTTATTATTGTCCAACAAATCACAGTAATAGATCAACAGGACTGCCAGTTACAATGATTACTTCATGCCAAGCCGGTGGACCAAATGGTCCCCTTTAACATTTCTTTTAAAAAGCAAAAAATACATCTATAATCTAAGTAAATGTAAATGTAGAAGCTAGAAGCTCTCGGCTTCGACACAAAGCACTGCGATGAAGCAGAGAAGGAGAAGAAGAAGAAGGAAGGGGGGAAGGAGTCTCCTACCCAGTTCCTACTCCTAACATCGGAGGTCGAGAGAAGAAAACTGAGAGAAGCTTGTCAAAGTCTGTTGTCCTGTGGGCATAATGGGTTGTCACTGTTGTCGCCTGGACGTTCTAGGGCGCCTCCCAGAGGTGGATCCAATCCTGGAGCGTTGGTGCAGTCTGGTGGGTCGACCCCCCCCCCGGGGACCGCACTGATCTGGTCTCAGTGTCTATGGGTCGGTCAATAGTTCTTTTGGTGCACCGTGCTAATGGTAGCGCCCTAAAGAAGTCCGTGATCTTCTGCGTGGTGTCCGATTTGGTGGGGGGCTGAAGAAAACGGGCCTGAAATCTGAAGGCCTCCTGGAGATAAAGTGCAAGGCATCTTTGATCAACATATATGAGGAAGCTAGTGAAAGTCTGAGAAGGCCTGAAGAGACAATGGAAACGACCTCGAATCTCGTAATAAGCAGGGCATCCGAAGATGAAGTGTCTCTGTCTCTATCTCCTGTAAGTGATAGAGCTGGAAAATCCTATCTGCCCTATCAATGTGGCGCTCTGTCTCCACCCGGAGTCTGTGAGACCCAACTCTAAGCTGCCCGAGGGGGATTCTAAGGGCATGCATCCAATGCTGGAACGTGTACTGGGGTCTGATGATGAGCACATCCCTGATCTCCAGGCAATGTTCCGCTTAGAAGGCCATTTTTTTTTTGCAATTAAGGGTTTCTTCTTCCTATCCTCTTGCTGAGGATATGACCTCTCCTTGCTGCAGAATTAGGGCCTCCTTTTTGAGGCGAATTAGGGCCTCTTGATTGTGGATGGATAACCTTAGATTAGGTCTCTCTAGACTGTGGATAGAGCTTTCTTTAGGCAACGTATTAGGGCTTCTTTAGGCAGCGTATAGGTCTCCTCTTAACTGCAGCCAAATCTCCTTCATGACTCTTTCCACTACGTCCACCTTGTGAGAGGACAAACCCAAACGACTGGAGAGGAAAGATCAAGAGTAATGTGTGTGATAAATGACTTAAGGCCTCCTCTATTTAAATGCAACGTTGAGGCTGAGCTGGGGTTATTTGGTTGTTAGCCGACCTTGACAAATTGTCGAATAATTTAAATAAATTCATATCTCGATAAATACATGTCAAAATCAGATGATCTTTAAATCAATCCTACACCTCTCGGAGAGAGGAATCCAAGAAAAATATCAGCTGCCATAAATAAGATGACCCACATGGAGTTTGGCCCTAGTTGCCAATTTTAACAATGCCCTATGTAGAAATCCCAAACATGAAGACTCCTAGATAACGAAAAGAAGTTCATGACATCGTGAAGAGGAGTTCTTCAAGCAGTTGGTTGTCCCATCATCTCCACCTGAGAAGTTGTTGTAGGTCCCTAATTAAGAGGGAGCCTGGAAACAAGTTTCTTATTTGGAAAAAACTTGGAAATTCCTAAACCAAGAGGGAGCTTAGGTACATTCCTTCCGTAGGAATGTAGTACATTCCTTAACTGGAATAGATATGACCTCCCTAATTAAGAGGGAGAGATAAACACATCATTCTTGTCTTCACTCAGGAAGACAGAATGGAGGACTGGGTAAGCATTTGGCATCTGATGCTTCTTTAAGGATGTATTAGGGCATCCAAGATTAGAGTAGTCGTAGAGGACGGATATTCTTTGAGGACTGGGAATCCAAGATAAGAATAAGAATAGTCCTGGTGGAACATACCTTGAGAACCTGGGTGGAGTATGTTCCGAGAGAAACAATGATGAGGGTGTCTATACATCATTGGTCTCGCCAACATTGTGCTCAGATCTCGTGGAGAGAGAGTTGTTAGTCAAGGCCTTGCTATGTGAAAATGCTGGTTGATATGATGCTATATAAATGGGTTACCAATCCGACTCTTCTTATGAGAAATTCTTCAAATAATGACATGTGTAATTGTGATTTTATTGATGAAAGGAAGAAAAAAAAAATTATTATTGTAATGCTTGTCTCATGGGTTTCATGAGCAAGGAATTTTATTTTTAGTAAGACTCCCATTGTGAGTTCTTAGGACTGGTCATAAAGTCAAATTGAGTCAATGTCATGTATGAAGGACCCTTCTTGGGCATATTACATTTTGTATGAGTCATTAGATATGTATAATTAGCCCTCCAAGACCAAGCAAAGTCTCCTCCTCAAGTCGGCTTCAAAAAGAAATAATATAAACCATCCAAAGGACATGTCGACTCACATACACTAATGTCAGCTAATTATAGAGGCAAACCACTATATATAGGCAGCTCGGCTTACGTTCAGAGGACAGAATTTCAGAGATATAGTTCGGTCAAGATTTGAAGTGCGAGGGTCATTAAGGGAGTCGCATTACCAACGAGGAAGAAAGAGTCTGTTGATTTGAGATTGTTTTGTGGGCCAACTTACCTCTCAACACATGAAATTGCGGACATGTATATTGCAGCTGTGAAGGTCGAGGAAAGTTGAAGTTTATTGAAGCAGTAAAGGCCGACAAAAGGAGAAGTCTATTGCAGCAATGAAGCTCAAAATATGTTGCAGTGGTGGAAGCCAAGGAGAAATGCAGTCCTCCTAGGGAGCCGAAGTGGAAGAAGGTCGAAGATCTAAAGCAGAAGAAAGCCACAGTTGCAGAAGTCGTCGAGGAGGAAGGAACAGAAATTTGACTATCATTGACCAAGGATCTTGTGTCTTGGTCTTGGAGTGGCAAATAGCTCAAGGGTCTTGGTCTTGGTATTCGTCAATTGGAATCTCTATAAGAAGAATTTGTTCGAGTTTTCCTCCCAAAGAGTGAGGGGTTTTGGCCCTGGTTGATAGCCTATATTCTGTGTCTCTTTTCTCTTTATGGTTTATGCATTGGTAGTTGTTTGATGAAGAAGAGCACTAATAACCTAAGTAATAGAAGATCCTAATATAAAGTAAAAAGCACTCACAAGAAGTTACTAATAGAAGAGAAATCACTTAATCTCTATGCCCTAGATTTCTCAAAAAAATCAAGACAGAATATTTTAGTATGGCGGGTTGTTCTAAATTCATTCGATTTGATTGCTTCTGGTTTGGCATGGAAGATCGGGAATGGTTTGAAGGTGAGGTTGGGCGTAGATCCTTGGTCGGGGAGTGGTGACAGGGACAGACTCATCGGCCCTCATTGACTCGCTGAGAGATCAAGGATACTCTAAACTTGCTCATATTAATAATCCTGCTCAAACTACACTTTGGCACAAGAATGGTTGACAAATACAGATTTAAATCTAATCTTCAGGAGGTTATTAGGGAGGAATGGTCCAGATATTTGGATGCTTTGCTTTTAGCTCGCAATAGCTTAAATGATGAAATGGATGAGTTGGTCTGGGGCATATATATGCCTAAGCTAGGTTATATTCACTTAAATGTGCTTGCACAAAATGTAGAGATTAATTGTTCGTGGAGAGTACTTGGAAGTCGAAATACCCATCTAAGTCTCATTTACTAGTCTAGTGTATCATTGAGAAAAAAGTTCCTACATAGGATGTAATGTAGCGAAGACATATTATTGGTCGCGGATGGTGTGCCTTGTGTAGAGTTTCTAAGGAGACCACTGATCACTTTTTTGTACACTGCTCCTTTGTAAAACAAGTGTGCCTTGTGTAGAGGTTCTGAGGAGACCACTAATCACCTTTTTGTACATTGCTCCTTCGTAAAACAAGTCTGGTCGACTTACAATACACTTGTTAGCAAGATTACAAATGGGAGGGTATAGTATTTGAAGAGATTGGGAAAGCTTGGGTGGAGAACAGGGCCACTAAACCCTTTAGAGCCATTCCTCTCATTTTATGTTAGGGCCAGGAACAAGGAAAAATTTAAAGACAAATCATCCTATCCGGAAAAGATTGTTGCTAAGGATCTAGCTATTCTCTCTCACTACCCTGGTCAAACATGCCAACTGGCGGAAGAACTATGCTTAGTGAAAATCTGGATGTCAATATCCCCTAGGGTTTTTTTGATGAGGCTTCTCGAGGGGGATTCCCTTTGTGGAGGGGGTTTGTTCTTCATTTATCATAGCAACATTCCTTTCATGTCAAGATGGGCTTGGGTAGTGGTACAAATAACTGGGCAGAATTTTTAGCATGCAAATCCATTATTTCTTTTGCACAGGAAAAAGGGTGTGAACAGCTTCAACTCTATGGTGATTCTTTGTTGGTATTGAATTGGGTCAGTGATACTCAATTGTGTCGGAACATATCCCTTGTTCATATTTTGGAGGATATTTTAAGATTAAAGTAAATTTATATTCCATTCACATGCATGCATGTTTACAAGGAATGGAATGGGGTTGCTAATAGGCTTTCTAAGGAGGGCTTGCATATGGATCCTGTTCATATTTTGGAGGATATTTTAAGATTAAAGTAAATTTATATTCCATTCACATGCATGCATGTTTACAAGGAATGGAATGGGGTTGCTAATAGGCTTTCTAAGGAGGGCCTGCATATGGATCGAGGGTTATGGCAGGTGACTAAAGTTGTTGAAGTAAAGCACTATCAATTTTTTTCACAGGCCTTATATGGACGAGATCCCTCCTGCAGATCATGTTTAATTTCTAGTTCTTATGCATGGTTTGTTTCTTATATATTTTGGATGCTCTTCAGCATAATTTTTGAATGTATCCCTCAAATATTATGTCACTGTTAGCAGTGGTTGCTGTTTGACAGCACTATAGCAGATTTTAGTTTTTTGATTGATGTACAGTTTTGTAAGTACATATCATGATAGGTTAGTAGTTCTTTATTTTTTCTTGACTTTGAAACACCACTACAAGATCTAAGTAGTATCCTAGTGATGCACACTTTATGTGTGTATATACAAAATGTATTTTCTTTCACACTTATGAATAGAAATACGGTCTTTTCCAATGAAAAAAAAATAAGGATGAAGCAACAAATCAGTTAAATTAAAATGGGCATGAAACACATAATTATGTAGTAGCAAACAAGCAAATTTCACTTATACATACCTTTTTCGCCTTTGCCCATAAACAAGTAAATTCCCCAATTACATACCTCTTCGCCTTTGCCCACTACACTTGTGGACTCCACATCAACCCTACACCCACATTATGGGTTGTTAAGGTATTTCATGATTTTTCCACCCATTGAATAAAAAATATATATCAAAGCACACAAGAAAAAAAATACTAAATGAGAAATAGCATGGCCATGCTCATAAATTCAAAGATATAACAACCACAACAATAAACAATAAAGAAAAGAACAAAAAAAAAAATTTGAAAAAAAAACCAACAATTAAAAAAATGGAAAAAAAAAAACAACAATAATAGCAAAAAATATGACCAACAATTAAAAAAAACAAGAATAATAAAAAAAGCATAAAAAGACAAACAAGAGTATACTTTACAACCTCAAAAAGTGTCCACGGCCAAGGGAACCCTGCACATTGAAAAATAGAACAATATTAAATAAAGACAAGAAAATATTAAGAAAAAATATTAAACACGTAAAATATTTTAAGATAATGAAACAAAGATCAAAATATCTTATCAAAATCCTAAATAGAGACAAAATATATTATGAGTAATCTTATGTGCCAAAAGATATATCTTATTCAAATACCAAAAATCATAAACTCTAAATAGGTAAAGAGGGAAAAGAACTATAATGTTTTTAACAGGAAGATTCTATAGTTGATTATGAATGGATTTTGCACCAAAAGAAAACTTATCTCCATGTTTGACTCTGCACTCCATTATAATGTCTCTCTCAATGAATATTTCAATAGTTTCAAATGTGATCCTCTGCATTCTTTTACCCACATTGCATTGCAGTCATAATTAAATAAATGACCAATAATGTAAGATGCCTGATCCTCCACATTCCCCTACAAGGGCCAAGACCCAACCTTGATTCCTCAAACCATTAAATCTAACCAAAAAAACAAAATAAATTAATTAATTAATTATTAAAATTAAGAAATAAAAAATATTAAAAAAAAAAACTCATGAGAAATCTTCAAAACATACTAAAAATCTTATGAGAAATATTAAATAGACTATAATATACTATAAGAAATGTTTAATGGCAAACAAAAATCTTATGCAAAAGTAAGGACGGAGTAGCACCATTGTATTTGAAATGGGGAGGATTACATGGGTTGTGCAACAAATCAGAACTCACCCTTTGGCCCTCTTACACAAAGATATTCAACAATGCTCCTACATTGCCTCTAAATTTTAGAAAAACACACATTATGTGATTACGTAATGTAGAATGAGATAAATTAACCATACATACCTTATCTTTAGCCTTTACTTATGAAATCTGCATCGACTCAGTAGTGCAGTTTCCTTACCCTCTAAACAAAAGCAAAATAGGAAAATCTTGTGAGAAATATTTGAAATACACCAAAAATCTCATGAAAAATATTAAACTAGACTGCATTATACTATCAAAACGGGGAGGATGCAATTGAGGAATAACTAGTGGACTATTTAGAGAAGAGGAAAGATGTTTTTCTCAAGTCCATCTTCAACACCAAGGATGAAGCTTTAGAAAATTAGAAAGAATATAAGGCCTATATCAAGGAGGTAAGAGAATGTGAAGGAGAGCTTTAAGGCAAATCCAAAACCTTAAAGTGCTAATTTTCTATGAAACTCTATAACTACTTAGTGAATAACCGAAAACTAAAACTACTTTACTTTCACCAAGATATAGAGTCTCTTTTCAATTCATGTGCAGCAAAATAAAAACACCAAAGATATAAAAACACATCACACAAATATTGCCACACTTGTGTTCTAAGGAAACCCAACAAGGAAAACCTACTTGCTTGATGTGGCTATTTTATTAATTGTTCTTAAAGGAATTGAATCTTTTACAAAGCAATATGTCTCTCTAAGAACATATTTGTTCTCCTACTAATCTAGCTTGGACTTTCCCTGCCAACCTTTGATCCCATCTCCTAAATTCTAGCACACTTGTGATCTCCTATTACTTAGGACACAAGCTATTTGCACTCTCCACAAACAAGGCTCGCTCACGACCTATGAGCTCTATCTTGTCACAACCCTTTGTGCACAAAACAATTGTAATCCTTGTGCCCTCGCCCTTCTTTTATAGATCCGATCCATGCTAAATTAGGCTAGTTCAAATATAGAACTCAAGCTTTAATAGTGAGTTAACTAAGAGTGTTAGTCACTCTCCTTCTAATAATCACTAGAGTTGTTAACTTGTGCTCTCTCCAATCAACATTGGGGATCTAACTTGCTCTTCCTTCAATCAAGAGTGAAGACCCAACTCATTTTGACTGAATTCGATCTGAACTCGATCTGCCAACCAATCTTGTAGTCAAACTAATGAAGACTTCCACTTAACTGACTCTCCAACACCATCCATGAGCTTGTGATGATTATTCCCATAAACTGTAAATTAACTCACCACAACTGAAGTCTATCCTATGAGCTCGCACTCAAACTGGACTAAAATCGATCTTGTGCTAATCCCTTCAAGCACAGTTGTGGGTATGTCTCGGTCCTTTGAGACACAAACAAATTATGTTTCCAAACCCCTGAACAGTACAGTCTCCCTCTCTCCCTCTGAGGGTTGACCTCCGCCAATCCTATTGGCTATTAGTATTGTCCTTCGTACCTTTCATTGGCTACTACTAGCTTTGCCAACAACTATTGGCCATGCTTGTCATGGTAGATCCCCTGCCCGACGACTCTTAATGGTCATTGCATCTCCTAGTTACTTGATCAAGCCCAATGTAGCACCCTGCCCGCGACACAATTCCCCATACTACTCTATGGATACTTGTACCAGACCTTATCATGCAGCTCGAGGCTGACTAGAGCCTTCTTGCTCCCTTCCCGAAGTTGCCCAGACAATTTTACAATAACAATGATTTTTATTAAATTATGCACTCAGATTTTTTTCTTAATTTCTTGCAGCCAACTCCGCAAGCTACTCCTTCCCAACTCGCACTAGCGGCGTATCGATGTGATTGTCGACTACGGCTCTGGCTGCCAGCTCAGCCTGATTCCCAATTGTCCTCTTGTCGTCATCTCGCAACTATGTGTTGAAGAATCTGAGGCAAATAAGTGTAGTGTGATTCTTCATTACTTGATAACAATTTGTGGAGTCTTTTTACTTTTTCTTGTTAGCTTAATCTTCTTCTTCTTCATATTAACGCATGTTTTTGTACTTCATCAAACTCCTAACAAAACATAAGAGCAAGAACACAAGATGTTGGCTCTTTGCCAGGGCAAAAACCTCTCTTCTCTTGAGAGGAAAACCCTTTAGTGAGTTTCTCTTATTGAAGCTTCTTATTGATCAATGCCAAACCTTAGACCTCTGACTTGAATATCCTCCAAGCACAAGTCAAGTCCTTCTGGCACTTTGTTTCCTCGGCACTTCCTCCTTCCGACACTGTGACCTTCTTTTTCAATTGTTGATAAACCTTGTTACACTTGCTCTAGAAGAGACACCTTTTGATAAGTCCTTTTCTTCAGATGATCCCTTCCTTCTCTTCAACAACCAATCAACTTGAATGACTGTAATAGGAGGGTTGTTATAACCGCAAACACAACCTCCTTTTCCTTCGCACGTGTGACTGTAATAGGCTTTAGAACAGCCTTATTACCTTTGCTCTTCTTCCTTACTTCTTCGCTTGAGTGGGAGGTACTTTAGGTATATGCTCTTAGCCCAAACGATGAGGTTTGTGACTGTGGTAGAGGGTGGCTATAACAACAGAGAGACCCTCTCCTTCTTCGCACATGTGACTGTTTTCTACCCTAGAAAACAGTCCTCTCGACTTCGGTTATGTACCCTTCTCCTTCACTGCCCTTGGAACCCCTTTTCTTCGTCCATCTTTGCTCTTTTCTTGCCTCCTTTTCCTTGCTGATTTCAGAGCTATCTTGGTGCATTATATTGGAGTGGACAACCTCTATATATAGAGGATTGTCCCTCCTTATACGCCGACTAGAAGGCCGACATGTTAACTACATGTTAACTTGTAGGCCGACTTGTGCAAACTTCGGATGGTTTCTAAGGTGGTTTTGCATGCTTGAAGGAGCTTCTTTGATGGTACCTTTGCATAGGAAGAGACTTGACTTTGCTATGATATATTCTCTTGACTTTAATAGTAAATACATAGTCATACATGGTGTAACATGACCTTTAAGGTCTTCAACCTTTTTCTTTTGACTATTTGACTTACTTATAGCACTTTAACTAGTGCAAGAAACTCATTCACATATATTATAAAAATAATATTTCTTTCTTGAATAACTACAAATATCAAAAGTACATTTATGAAGACCGAACCTAGTTACATTTCCTTCAACACTCCCGACTGTCGTCACTCATTGCCAACACCCTCGCACACCTTCGCAATCGTTGTTGTTGTCCAAAAATCGATCCTAAAACACCTTTTTTTTATTGCCTGTGGTTGTAATCGACTCATACCCACCAAATCCTCACTATTGGCTCAACTGTGACACTCCTCTATCGACCTTCTCTTAGCCCATGTCTCCTCTGCACCTCATGCAAACCTCGTCCCCCATGTCTACCGGCTGTCAACGAGCCAAAAGACTAGTTGCTTCTTTGCTTTACTTGCCTATGACTATTCTCAACCCACTTCACTATAAACCTCTACCCAACTACACTTACGACCACCTGCGCAACTTTATTGTCTTCCTTTCGGCACACAGGTTGTTGCTTCCAGTTGTGGAGCGCTTCTCTACCACCCCTAACTCCACCCAAGAACTTATTTGCGTTGTCGACTAAGACGGTTCTATCAATCTCCAACTCGCAAGAGGCTCATGGTTGTGCAACCAATCGGTTTGTTTTATCGACCTCCCGTGGCCAATATCTGTCACTTGACTAGTCAAAGCCCGCTTCCTGTTTCCCTTTGTTTGGCCTAATTACACTAGACAATGCATTGTCATGCGATTTTTTTGCAGCCCTCCCTAACTGCTTTGCTCCTGCATTGTTTCCGACTAGTCTATCCAGCTACGTCCCTGAGAACTACCTCTACAAACTTTTTGTTGCCCAGTCTACTACCCTGCAATCTGTCAACTCCTACAATGTCGTTGGCCTCTTGCGCTCTAGTCCACCTATGTCCTATGTGGCCTTCCTCACCGATATTTGTTGTCCACTAACTTGTCAATCCAGTGTTGGTCTTTATACTGATCTTTGCTCTAAAACAAGGTTAATTTTCCATGAAACTCTACAACTACTTAATCAATAACTGAAAACTGAAACTAGTCTACTTTCAACAAGATACAAAGTCTCTTAACAATTCATATGCAGTGGAATAAAAACACCAAAGTTATAAAAACACATCACACAAATATTGACACACTTGTTTACTTTCAACAAGATACAAAGTCTCTTAACAATTCATATGCAGCGAAATAAAAACACCAAAGATATAAAAACACATCACACAAATATTGACACACTTGTCTTCTCTGGAAACCCAAACCTACTTGCTTGATGTGGCTATTTTATTGATTGTTCTTGGAGCAATTGAATATTTTACAAAGCAATATGTCTATCTGAGAACATACTTGTTCTCTTGTTGATATAGCTTGGACTTGCCATGCCAACCCTTGATGTTAGCTCCTAAATCCTAGCGCACTTGTGATCTCCTATTACTTAGGACACAAGCTCCTTGCGCTCTCTACCAAGAAGGCTCTCTCACAACCTATGAACTTTGTCTTGTCACAAACATTTATGCACAAAACAATTGTAATCCTTGTGCCTTTGTCCTTTTATAGATTCGATCCATGCTAAATTAAGCTAGTTCAAATATAGAACTCGAGCTCTGATAGTGCTCTAATAGTGAGTTAACTAAGAGTGTTACTCGCTCTCCTTCCAATCATCACTAGAGTTGTTAACTAGTGCTCGTGCTCTCTCCAATCAACACTAGAGATCTAACTCGCTCTTCCTTCAATCAAGACTGAAGTCCCAACTCATACTGACTTAATTTGATTTGCCGACCAATCTTGTAGTCAAATTGATAAAGACTTCCACTTAACTGAAACTCCAACACTACACATGAACTCGTGAAGGGGAGAAATACAGCAAAAGGTATCAAAGGAGAGAAAAGACATACTTTAAGTCTACAAAAGTAGGAGGACACTATATTAGGGCAAACACCAATTCTACTAGGTTTAAGGAATGGAGCTCATTACTAACATTAGTAAGCGGGGAGAAGCGAACATTACAAAAAAATAAGTTGTAGCCCTATTATTAGGTGATATAGATAGAGGAAGAGGATACGAAGAAGGAAAACCAAGCAAAACTAAGTTTTCTAGGGAAAAAACATAAGAAGAAATGCATCAAAACTAAAAGGGAAAATGTGAGACTAGTATTTGGAGAGGACATGTGAATGGAACAAATCAATTCCTAAATGAAAAAATCCTTAAGGAAATCCATGGAGCAAAAGTTTTGAAAGGAACATTACATGCATATAGATAGAGAGAACTTGGAATGGAATATTATGGTATAACTTAATGTTTCATTTCCTCATACGAGTTTGGCTTGCATTTGAACTTCATTCTAGGGCATGTGCGAAAAAACGCATCAGGGAGAAGGTGGTATTAGAGATTATCCTTGCTCTACTTTAAGAAGTGAAGATCAAGGTTCCATCCTTGAAAGGAATCAATATATATGCAACCTATATGGTTGAAGTGAAAATGTCATCTTCGTATGGAAATTTCCTAGATTTCCTAGAAACACGGATAACTAGAGCATTTCACTTAGGTGTACTAAATTGTCATGATATAATGCATCTATGGAGAGGCTACCCTATATTTTGGAAGAAATAAGCATGGTTGCTAGCAAATAAGATAAAATCAATGTCTAACAAAGGACCATAAACAGGTCAATGGGACTACTAGGTACAATAATGTTAAAAAACTACATATAAGCAAAACTAATCTATGTTATAAAAACCTTGAAGGCTACAAACAATTCTAGTATAATGGAATAAGTTGAAGGCATCTTTGATCGCTCAAGGGCATAAGATTTCACTACAAAAAGTGTCTAAAGGTGGCACGAGAGATACAACATAACAAAAAAGTTACAATAGAAACAACATAAAAATGGTCAATAGGGTTTAACTCAGCTGCTTGAGAGGATTGTTAGCCTCCCTACCCAAGTTCAATTTTGACAAATGACCATGTTTAGCCTTTAACGAGTATATTGTTGTAAAGAATTGAATCCTTGTTTTTGACCTAGCCTTGTGCCCTAAAGAATCATGGGTTTACCCTAGGTGCCATCCTCAAAATGAGAGGAGATGCCTAGCCTTTCTTTGTATTATTTAATGAGGACCCTTGAAACGATAAAGATATTGAAGACCATTGTGAAAATACTAGTCTGCAGGTTGAGCATCCTTGTGAAGATGCATCCATTTGTCAATTTTTCCTTGGACAAAAAAAATCAAGGAACAAGCTGATAAGAGTCCTAAATGTAAAGGAGCGTGGATTAACCTTGGTCTAAATATGGACAGCCCTATGCCTTGTAGTGATGTTGCCACACAATTTTCGTGATACTAAGAATATTACTAATTCAGAGGTGTGTGAGGGTGATGTTGATAATAATTTATATCATCAATGGGAACACCACAAATCTGTACAAATTTGTAAGAATATTTCATTTATAGGGAGAATTTGTTTATCACCCCTAAGAACAATGCATACAATTCGATTTTGGAAAGAACATATGATTGAGGTAGTTTGGACTCCATATTTTTAACACTACAGTTGTTTTTGCACTTCCTCTTCTTATAGAAAATCCATGAAATTATGATCTGCTGATAATAACAATCTAAAAAACAATTTCTTTTCTTACAAACATAAAATTTCTCTACTTGATTTGCAGCAGAATTAGGAACAAAAATGAACGCACAATCACACAATTGAACAACACAATTTTTACAGGGAACCCAACTAGGAAGACTCTCTGCTTGATTATTGAGAATTTATTGAAGAAAATTGAGCATTAAATCTCTTACGATAAAATTATTTCAATCTGAAAACAACCTTGTTTTCCCTGCTTAATATTAATCTTGAAACCTATGCAAGAATTTTGATCTTTGCTTCCTTACCCAAGGATTTAGTCCTCCTCCAATTCCAACGAGCCTTTCTTAGGCTTGTTCACCTTCTCTCACAAGCTCCACGCACAACCTTGTGCTTCCTATTGTTTGGTCTCGCCAACTCATGCTCACCAAAACAATGAATAAACGTGTGCCTTCATTCCTTCTTTTAAAGGCAATGTGAATGGTTAAAATTAATGAATTTCTAATTAAGGAATTTAACTAGAGTTGTTCTAGTTAACAAAAGTCAATAGAACTAGTTAATTGGATCCTCCTAAAATTTAGGAGGCTAACTTCACTTAAGCTTTTAGTTCCCAATTTAACTCACACTAGAAAATCAAGAACTTGAATTTCAATTTAAACACATCAATTAACTGCCTCATGCACTCCTAATTTTTAGGGAAGCTCCTAAATTTTAGGAGCTCAACCATGCACAAAAAGAAACTCGACTTTGACTCCTTGAATTAAGGCATAAATCAAGGAATCATTTTTCTCGCTAATTTTAATACTCCCTCTTAGCGAGGAAGTTGTTCATAGAAGAACCTCGTCCACCTGGATCTATCCCCAACACTACCAAGTTCTCCATTGCTACAGCTTCTCCCTCTGAACTAGAAGGCTTCCTTGCTTTCTTCTATGGAACTTGCATTGAATACCTATTCTTTCCCACCATACTTTGTCAGTTCTGCTACTCATCATCCTGTTAGTCCGCCCAACTGCCAACTAGCTTAACCCGAAACTGAGATACTAGTTGAGGCTCCATCTTGAGAGCTCTATCTGTTAAACACACATGGGAGCAAGAACAATATGAATGATAAATCATGCAAGTACAATTTTTATTAACAAGAGATATACATTTATAGTACATTATGTGACCGTTGGGTTTCACATCCCAAGGTCTCTTGGACTACTTAGTCTATTCAGCTTCCACAC